>DS995778.1:97627-130843 GCA_000151175.1 Trichophyton equinum CBS 127.97 | reverse complement strand
TACCTATAGAGCTATATTTAGAACTATTATATACTAGTTATACTATTAGTAGTTATCTTATCTAGTTATTTTAGTAGAAATTAATAAAATACCTTAAATAATATTCTAGAGTTTAGTTTTAGTATTCCGTCTACCTATCTATCTATAAATAGAAGGTAGTTAATAGATACTATTTAGTACTAAAATAGCTTTATAATATTAACTCGTATTTACTAGTAAAAAAGGTATTTCTATTTAATATAATATTAGTAGATATATTAAATATAGAGAAAATATACTCGTAGTTTAGTTCGCTTAGTTCCTCTATAGTGATTTTCTTAATATAGGGTAAGTATATAGCGAACTTAGTAAAAATATCTACTACTACTAAAATAGTGTTATAAGTCCTCTTCCTCTAAGTAGTAGGGGGTAGCCCTATAATAAAGTCTATAGTAAGGGTCTTTATTAGGCGCTTAGGAAGTAATATAGAGCCTAATTTACTATAGGGCTTATAATATTTAGGCTTTATCCTTTAATAAGTATTATAAGTACTTATATATATAGAAACGTTGCTAGAAAGCTTATACTAATAATACTTTCTAGATATAGTCTCGAGGGTATATTTCTTACTAAAATAGCTACTCTAGGGGTTATTATAGTTTATCTATAGAATTTCTGCAATAAGTGCTTTTTAATTAGATATATACGCTCACCTATTTACTTAAATAATCCCTTTATAGTCTACTAACTAATTAATATTATTTAGTATAAGGTTATCCTACTCTAAAAGCTCCTCCTTTTATTTAGTAATAAAAGTATCAAGGCCTTAAATTGTGAGGCTAGGTAGCTATAGATACTGCAGTTACTAGAAAAGAGCGGTTCGAGCGTAAACGTAGGTGTGATATTGCTAAGGAACTAATCACTAACTTCTGAAATAGAAGGAAGAAGTTAGGTATATATATATATGTAGCTTAGTTAGCCTTAGTAAGGGCTTAGTTAGCAATAGGGTAAACTCTCTTAGTATAATAATTGCCCCCCCTTTTTATAGAGCCGTCCCCGGCGACTCTATAGGTTAAGTATAAGTAGAGTATAGATAGTATACTCTCTACTATATAAATTTAGTATAGGCGGATATTAGGCTTATATAAGCCGCGCTTAGGGCGTGATTATATAAATTATTAATATCTGGAGTATAGAGTTCTATTCTATAGATACTAGCGGTGTTATACTACTTATATTATCCCAATCTCTATACTAGTTTTAGTAGGGTATTACGTGGGTAGTATCGTGGTATTACTATATTATATAAGGAATATTATTTTATTTATATTCTCGTAGTCGTAGTATTAACTTCTTAATAATAATATTATTACTAATACTATTACTATTATTAATATTTATCTTTACCAGTCTAATACCCTTATTTTCTAGCCTATAGTATATTCCCTAATAGTTTTATATAAGTACCTTATCAAGTTTTATATAGGAGTATTATTATTATTATTATTATTATTCTTTATTATACTCCTATACAGTCAAGGACTATAAGGAGTTCACTACCTAAGATAAACCAAAACTTAGCCAATCTATGGCTGAATTTAAATATAGCAGATGTAGGTACAATTTATCCTTAAAGATAAGAAATTTAGATATATTAATCTAGCCTCTTTAAAGAGAACTAAATAAGTAAAGAATATCTTTAGAGTCTTTTAACTCTTATTTTCTCTTAGAAGCTACTTTCTAGTAGCTATCTTTGTTTCTATTAAATAGCTTAGAAGCTATTATTTCCCTTTCTCTATTTAAAAGATATATTTTAGATTCTATTCTTAAATCTTCTTTTCTCTTTTTAACCGTTCCCTAGGCTCTTTATAGCTAGAGTAGAGAAGTAAAAGATGTGCTAGGGTCTCCTTCTGGTTTCCCTTATAGGCCTAACAGGCTTGAGAGTTATATCTAGGGAGTCTTCTTAGGTAGGATCTAAAGTATCTATAACCTAGTTTAAGCTGACTTCTAGTTGACCAAAGCTTCTTAAGCTAGTTATCTTTAGAAGGTTGCTACTTAGAGGTAGTTTAAAAGGGGAGATAGTCCTTTCCTAGGCCTCATTTCCTCTTTTCTTCTAGATCTTAATTCTATTCCTCTAGGGCTATTTCCTTAATACGCCTCTTAATAGTTACTAAAGAGGTATATTTATTCTTAAGAATATCCCTAGAGTCTCTAGATCTAGCCCCTAACTTAGTAGCAAAGTCTGCTTTTTTATTACCTAGAATATTCTGGTGAGCTAGAACCCAGACTATCTTTATCTGATAGTCTCTATCTTTTAGCTCTTTAACTATTCTTCTAATCCTAGAGATATACGTCTTACCACCTTTTAGGTATAATTTCTATAGTCTCTAGATAGCGGCCTAACTATCTATAAATACCTAGAACTCTTTCTTAGAAGAGTAAATAAAGAGTGGATTTATTAAAGAAGAGCTCTTCTTAATAGCTTTTAAGCCTTTAATAAAGGCTTATTTAATAGTAAAAAGTTTAGTATTAAAGACTTTTAAGTTAGTTCCTAGACCCTAGGATCTGTAGCTTGAGGTTCTAAAGTTATAGATCCCTACCCCTAGATATTCTAAGTCTAGCTTTGAGCTATTAGAGTAGTAAATAATACTATCTTTATTCTTTAGAACCTCCTTAAGTAGGTCTATATACTCTTTTTTAGCTATCTCTTTACTAGATTAACTGATTTTAAAGTCTATTAGAGATTCTAGACTTTAAGATCAAGGCTTAATCTAGTTCTAATTAACTACCTCAATCTTAGAATTTAATAGAAGGCTAGCTATCTTAGAGGTAATTCTAAATAGCTGGGAAGGTTCTAATTTCTTCTTTTACCCTTCTATATATTCTATTTTAGATATTATTATTATTATTCTTCATTATACTCCTATATAGTCAAGGACTATGAGGAGTTCACTACCTAAAATAACCAAAACTTAGCCAATCCGTGGCTAAATTTAAATATAGTAGATGTAGGTACAATTTATCCTTAAAGATAAGAAATTTAGATATATTAATCTAGCCTCTTTAAAGAGAACTAAATAGTTTTAAATTTTAAAGGAAAGAAAGTAAATAAAAGTAAATCTCTAAAGGGATAGATAAATAAAGAAAGAAAATTAAAGAGTGTAAGTTAAATAGAAAAGAAATAAGTAAAGAATATCTTTAGAGTCTTTTAACTCTTATTTTCTTCTAGAGGCCACTTTCTAGTAACTATCTTTATTTCTATTAAATAGCTTAGAAGCTATTATTTCCCTTTCTCTATTTAAAAGATATATTTTAGATTCTATTCTTAAATCTTCTTTTCTCTTTTTAACTGTTCCCTAGGCTCTTTATAGCTAGAGCAGAGAAGTAAAAGATATACTAGGGTCTCCTTCTAATTTCCCTTATAGGCCTAACAGGCTTGAGAATTATATCTAGGGAGTCTTCTTAGGTAGGATCTAAAGTATCTATAACCTAGTTTAAGCTGACTTCTAGTTAACTAAAGCTTCTTAAGCTAGTTATCTTTAGAAGGTTGCTACTTAAGGATAGTTTAAAAGGGGAGATAATCCTTTCCTAGGCCTCGTTTCCTCTTTTCTTCTAGATCTTGATTCTATTCCTCTAGGGTTATTTCCTTAATACGCCTCTTAATAGTTGCTAAAGAGGTATATTTATTCTTAAGAATATCCCTAGAGTCTCTAGATCTAGCCCCTAACTTAGCAGCAAAGTCTGCTTTTTCATTACCTAGAATATTCTGGTGAGCTGGAACCCAGACTATCTTTATCTGATAGTCTCTATCTTTTAGCTCTTTAGCTATTCTTCTAATCCTAGAGACATACATCTCACCACCTTCTAGGTATGATTTCTGTAGTCTCTGTGGTATTCCTCGATAATAGGAGGGTTTCAGGCTCTAAAAAGCGATCAGATTGATATGTTTAAGAAGCGCTTTAATTTGACCTACTTTTAGTCTTGTTTGACCAAAAATTGGTGGTGTTCTGCCATAAGATGCTTTTTCCTTTTCATTTCCAAGCCTATATAAATACGGTGTTTACTAATCTACTCAATAGATTCTGCGTAGTTTACCTAGATGATATTCTGATCTATAGTAACACCTTGGAGGAATACCGAGCGTATATCTTGTAGATCCTTAAGCGCCTTAAGCGCGCGTACCTATATCTAAAGGCCTCGAAATATAAGTTTAAAAAGACTTAAGTCTCTTTCCTTAGCTTTATTATAAAGCTAGAAGGAATTAAGATAGAGTAGAATAGAATAACCACCGTTACCTAGTAGCTAACGCCTAAGTTAGTAAAAGAAGTGTAATCCTTTCTAGAGTTTACTAACTTTTATAGGTGTTTTATTTACGCCTATATAAGGATCGCAACCCCCTTATTTAAAATTATAAAGGGTTGTAAGAAGGGTAAATAGAAGCCGCCTTTTAGGTGGACTCCTGATACTTAAAGTATATTTAATAACCTTAAAAAGTATTTTATATTAGCCCCTTTTCTTACTTATTTTAATCCGGCAAGGTATATTTAGGTAGAAATAAACGCCTCGGACTATACTAGTATAGTAATCCTTTCTTAACTATAAGAGGATATACTCTAGTACCTAGTAGCTTTTTAGTTAAGAAAGTTCACCGAGGTAGAATCGCGCTATAATACGCACGATAAGGAGCTCCTTATAATTATTACTACTTTTACCTACTAGAGGCACTATTTAGAAGGAAGTTAGACCCTAGTAGAAGTTTACTCTAATTATACTAACCTAGAGTACTTTATAATAACTAAAGTACTTAATAGATATTAGAGCTAATAGGTAGAGGTACTTAGTATATATAACTTTATACTACTTTACTACTCGGGGAAAAGTAACCCTACTAATATACCTAGTTGCTATATAGATTACGTAGAGTCCTATCACGGAAAGGTCCTCCTATCTATACTATAGTAGAAGCTTCATTATAGGACCTAGAAGGAGTGTGGCCTATAGCCTTCTAAAACGCTAGTAAAGCTCGTAAACTATATCTAGGTGTATAACGTAGCTATATATATATAGCTATCGAAGAATCACGCCCTGTATATAAATCCTTTAAAAAAAGTACGCGGCGAGTATTAATAACTTAATACCTCTACTAATATTAGAGAATAACTCCCGAGGTATCTTATATCGCGCTTAGGAGTAGCTATAGCCGCCCTAGGTAAGATAGTATATAAGGAAATACTCGAGCCCTTAAGCTTACTAATATAGTAAATCTAAGGCCTTGATACTTTTATTACTAAATAAAAGGAGGAGCTTTTAGAGTAGGGTAACTTTATACTAAATAGTATTAACTAGTTAGTAGACTATAGAGGGATTATTTGAGTAAATAGACGAGTATATATATTTAACTAAAAGATACTCGTTATAAAAATTCTATAGATAAACTACGATAACCCCTAGGGTAGCTATTTTAGTAAAAAATACACCCTCGAGGCTATATTTAAAAAGTATTATTAGTATAAGCTTTCTAGTAACGTTTCTATATATATAAGTACTTATAATACTTACTAAAGGATAAAGCCTAGATATTATAAGCTCTATAGTAAATTAGGCTCTATACTACTTCCTAAGTACCTAATAGAGACCCTTACTACAGACTTTATTATAGGGCTACCCCCTACTACTTAGGGGGAGAAGACTTATAATACTATCTTAGTAGTAGTAGATATTTTCACTAAGTTTGCTATATACTTACCCTATATTAAGAAAATTACTATAGAGGAACTAAATAAACTAAGTTACGAGTATATTTTCTCTATATTTAGTATACCCGCTAATATTATATTAAATAGGGGTACCCTTTTTACTAGTAAGTACTAGTTAATACTATATAGCTATTTTAGTATTAAATAGCGTCTATTAACCGCTTTCTACCTATAGATAGATAGGTAGACGGAATACTAAAACCAAACTCTAGAATATTATCTAAAGTATTTTATTAATTTCTATTAAGATAACTAGGTAAGATGGCTACTAATAGTATAACTAGTATATAATAGTTCTAAGTATAGCTCTATAGGTATCGCTTTAGCGCACGCCCTAATAGAATATAGGCTAGAACTATAGATTAACTTAGAAGAGGATGATTTATTAATATCCTAAGATGCTATAAGTCGCGCGAAATCCCTTAAGAAAGTACATTTCTAGCTTATTACTAAGCTAGAGAAGGTAAGGGTAGTGCAAAAAGTATACTATAATAGAAAGAGGAAACCCTAAAAGTTTAAAGTAGGAGACTTAGTTATATTTAGAATAAAAAATCTATAAATATTATACCCTATAAGAAAGCTCGATTATATATATATAGGGCTATTTAAGATAATTAAGGTATAGAGATAATAGTCCTATAAGCTAAGTCTACTACCTAGCTATTAAAGTATATACCTAGTTTTCTACGTCTCTCTACTTGAGCTATATAAAAACTACCTAGGGTAGGCGCCTTCGCTGCCCCCAGAGCTAATTAATAGTGAGGAAGAATACCGAATTAAAGAGATCCTAGACGCTAAGTTAATCAGAGGAAAGCCTTATTACTTAGTAAAATAGGAAGGCTAGGGGTACTCAGACAATAGCTGGGAACCAGAAGAGTACATATAAGATATAGAAGCTCTAGAGCTCTATCTCTAATAAGAGTCTGACCGCCAGGCCTGCGGACCTATAGGGAAACCGCAAGATCCTACCTAAGAAGACTCTCTAGATATAACTCTCAAGCCTGTCAGGCCTGTGAGGGAAATCAGAAGGAGACCCTAGCACATCTTTTACTTCTCTGCTCTAGCTATAAAGAGCCTAGGGAACGGTTAAAAAGAGAAAAGAAGATTCAAGAATAGAATCTAAAATATATCTTTTAAATAAAGAAAGGGAAACAATAGCTTCTAAGCTATTTAATAGAAATAAAGATAGCTACTAGAAAGTAGCTTCTAGAAGAAAATAAGAGTTAAAAGACTCTAAAGATATTCTTTACTTATTTCTTTTCTATTTAACTTATACTCTTTAATTTTCTTTCTTTATTTATCTATCCTTTTAGAGATTTACTTTTATTTACTTTCTTTCCTTTAAATTTAAAACTATTTAGTTCTCTTTAAAGAGGCTAGATTAATACATCTAAATTTCTTATCTTTGAGGATAAATTATATCTATACCTACTATATTTAAATTTAGCCACGGATTAGCTAAGTTTTGGTTATTTTAGGTAGTGAACTCCTTATAGTCCTTGACTGCATAGGAGTATAATGAAGAATAATAATAATAATAGGGAAACCGCAAGGGAAGTAGAGGAAGATAGGGGGATAGAGTACTACGTATTAAGTAGATAACCTTTAAGAACCTACTATTAGAAAAATATATAATTCCCCTAAGTTCACCTCACCTAATCTATAAAAGATAGATAATGGGGTACTCCAAGCGCCAACTACTTATATTTTTATATAGTAAGGAAACTGTCCGAATTCTAAGTCGTGGATACTCTATGTCTTCTCCATATATTGCGAGAACGGTTCCCACTTCGTCCGGGAAGAGACGATCACCTTGCGGTCTATGATGGTCACAACAAGCCGTCCAAGCGGAGCAAGAACGTTCACTCACTTGGCAGGCATGCAGCTCGATTTCTTCCGACGCGCACCCAGACACTGTGCTATCAAGTAAAACAGTAGATGTGGACGGGCAGTCTCTGCCTCAGGATCGTTTGAGTTAAGGGTATCATTGTCTACACAGTGTTAGGCTTCCATAGAGAAGGGTCACAGAATACGATACGTACCTTGGGTGGGTGGGGGAATGGCGCTAGGCGACTCCAGCTGCGCCCCCAAACACTGGGTTAGCCAGCCAAAACTGAACATGTTGTGGAGCAGCTGGAGAAAAATTGCAAAAACGTAGGCGTAAACAGTTTCAAGATATGGTTCGCATATCGGGCAGAAAGGCATCCAAACTCCAAAGGGCGGTCAGCTTTCTTATAGATCATCTTTGGAAATAATGAGATACAGGTCAGTAGTCTACTAAAACATCGTCCATCATCGTTTATCCAGGTCCTCAAGCAGAGTTAAGTTTTCGGGGACCACTCACGGGCTGTACATGAAAGTTCATCTTTGTGGTTGGATGTCTGGGCAAGAGCTAGTCCAGTGTCTTCGCTGCCTGTCCAAGTCTTCTTCGCACTGCCTTTCCCAAGTCTTTTTCTTGCTCCGTAGAACTCCAGCAATGGCAAATTCCATAGCAAATATCGGTGATAGCGAGCAAGAACGAGTCTCTACGGCTCTTGATACAATAGCGACAGCGTCAACCCACACTCTCCTTGAACAACGAGGGCAAATATCGAAGGTATTCAGAGGAATCAAGAGGAGGCTGGCGGAAGCTGACGATTCACCCTGTGCTTTGCTTCTCAGCGGTCTATCGGAATCACGCAACGCAATAACTACATTTCTCCAAAAACCAGAGGCAGAATTGCTCGAGAGAAAGTGGGTGAGCAATGATCCGCGTGTCACCGATATCGAGAGACCGCGTGGATCAACACAGTACGAAAAGTTTCTTGCCTTTCTAGGGGAACGGTCACTGGCACTGGAGCAAGAGCAGTGGGAGAAGAGGAAGTTTGGTTCTTCTCGAGTGGAAAATCTCGTGAGAAATCTTGACTATACGGATGATCGCAATAGCCACGTTCAAGAATTTACGCAGTATAAGGGGTTTCCGAAATCTGTATACAAGGCGATACTCCGGGGACAGAGGCTTCTCGTAAATGAGAGATTAAACCCTCTTTATCGTGGGTCAGGCGCCATTTACGCATTCAAACGAAGGAATTTCGATAACGTCCCCTACACCTCTCTTCCCGCGCTTCACAACCTGCTCGGTCACGCATATGACGACGTGTGCTCTCTTGCTGAAAGTACATCTCGTCGTCTCGATGAATGGCAGGCCTCCTATGAGAGTAAGAATAGAAACTCGGCCCTGACCAAATCAGATAGCACTAATAGATTGGAGTAGGGGATACGATCTATATCAAGTCGATTAGGGTTGCACTCCAGTTTAGTCCCCTCAATTCTTCGACAACAAGGATACCTTCCTTTGCGGTAGGGCATGATGGTAACCCCCGTGTTTTAGAAATACACGAGCAGTCAGCACAACTCTCGTCTTCGTCAGCCCAAGGTCGCCAACTGTTGCTGACGGGGGGAGACGGTGTGGATTCAAACACATCCGAAGAAAGCAGCTCTTTTAGGAGGCTGGCTTCTTCCGAAGCTACGCGCCCAATACAAGATGGGACTTCGCGACGAACCGGGGCGAAACGCCGCCGTCCAAACGATACACGGAGCAAGCAGGGCAGTGTGCCGGATCAACATCGCTTCCAGCAGGTGCAGAGCCGGCCAGAAAACGACGTATCTGAAAGCGGTCGAGTGATTATAGCAGAAGCGGCCCAAACAGGGGTTCGGGAAACAGTACTGCCCTCATTGAACACACACGCTTTATTAGGGAGCAATGACATTACGCCGCAGCTGTGTTCAACTTCCGCACTACGAATTCCTGGGATGATATCACTGAGTACAGAAAGTCAAGAAAGTACAGATTCAAATACCTATACTTCGACAACGGTATCAAATACAAACCAGCTGCATCCGACACATCAATATATATCGCCATTGAGCACAGCCGATGGTCCGAGCACTCAATTAACACAGCAGGTGGAAGATAGCTTTAATTTCAATCCATCGAGCCATATTGCCTTTGACTTCGATCCGTCAAGCCATGTTTCCTTTGACTTCAATCCATCAAGCCATGTTTCAACAATATGGAATGCCCAGCCGCCGCAGCATTTACAGCAAGAATATTCAGATTTCAATATATCAGGCTACATCCCAAACCCCATCCCGATCAACAATAGTTCCGTGCACGAAACGGATACTACATTTAACCTATTTCCAACGGTAGAATCGGCAAACCAGATGCAGCCTTGTCGTCCCCCGCCCGATTCTAATCCGTCCAGCCGCATTTAAAACAATTAAAGTGCAGATAATTAAGTATCGGCGGCCACTTCGAAAGCATAGGGCGAGTTACTGGCTAACACGACCGGGTTTTGTCACAAATAGACACACTAATGAAGGAAGGAGGTCGACGGTTTCGGTATGGTATACGTATAGGCCGCTCTGAAGCTTATGACCGGGGAACAGGCGTGCGGTGTTTGAAATATCAGTAATCGGAATAATGTATTCAGGGCCCGTCGCATTTTTGATAGTTATACGATTTGATATTTTCCACGCAGTGTACCCGAGATCCTGTTATTGTAGAGCGTTAGTTAAGTGATTTTCTGGTGGGATCTAAACGTACATTAAGATCCAAGTATTGTAAGAGAGGCAGCACGTAAGCATCGAGGCTTGCATTGGTGTATTTCACATTTCCACTGTCTTCTTCCGTAGGTTTGGCAGCCACTTTCCCGTCTGAAAAAGCCTTTTGTATTTTTTCGAGGAGTCGCCTGCCCTCCTCGTCAATAGTATGCGCCGTTGATGCAGCCATGGATACTCAAACTCGATACCTGTTTCTAGGGAGAAGTAACCATAATTTTGTTAGCTCTGCTGCGGTATGACACTTATTTAAGTGCTAACAGTGCAACCGAAGGAAACGCGGATTACCCCTCTAACACCAGGTGGGGTTTAGTTATGTGAGGACCTCGTTCTCAGTAAATTGGGTAGCAATGCACACCTTAAGAGCACGTGAGATTTTTCAACCTTCACAGCTCTTAAGCGTGCTCAATCGTAAAATCATACCAAAACTTAACTGGAGCATAAATCCTACCTTGCCGAATAGCATACTAGGCTATAGTTATTTACATTTTCCGTTATAGTAATTTGAAGTGGTAATAATAACACTAAGCCATGGGAATACCCCATCTGTATAGGGCTAGTAGTTCAGTCCATATCCATGGACCGCACACCTACTGGTGTTATGCCCACCAGTTTTACCCATCAGGGGGAACGGATGTGGAAGTTCTATTCATTCGAGCCTTTCCTATAAGAGCCTAACCTCGCCCTAAACAGTACCCGTCTTGCCCAGAGGTCATTATCACATCTACCTGCCATTCTATCATCGTTTTCCCAAGATAGCCAGTACTCTAGTTTGGAACATAAGCTCAACAATGGCAGAACTCAAGATCTACTACATCAAGCTATCGAGATTGGACGCACCCACGATCCGGAATGTGGACCGAAGGCCCCATGACATCTGGCATATATTTCGAGGAGAACGTTATCAGTTTATGGTGTGCTCCTCAGACCCGGATATACCCAACGCATTCCCCGTGAACGATTCATTTATCCACGACAACGAAGATGACTTTATTGAGGCCGCTACTAACGCTAGTGACTTAAATAAATGGGGAACTTACACCGAGTATGAGCGGCTTGTAGCGCGGAACGAGTTAAAATAGGTCCTTAATAAGTGCCGTGAATCGCATGGCGAAGTTAAAAGAGAGTTCCTTGAATCTCTAAAGCGTGATCTTATCGAGATTAAGAAGAAGATTAACGCGTTATACTATTATAGAGAGACCTCGGGGCTATCCCTAGGTATTCTTTATTTATATGGTGACCTAGATGGTATATCGAAACGTGGAGAGCTTAAAGCCGACCAGAACCTAAAGATACTATATTTGTTAATGTTTTATCGGAGGGCGATTGGCGCTAAAAAGGGAATATTAGATGATATCAGGCAATCACTTTTAAAGGCTAAATAGAGTCGAGATATTAACCATTTTTTTGTCGTATATAATAGACTAGATGATTTATAGAACGAGGTTTAAAAACAGATTATATTATTGGAGGGTGATCTCTAGTATATCGACTAAAGCCTCTCCGAGACTTCTACGCTGGTTGATAGCGAATACGCTCCACTCCTGGAAAACCAACTATTTAATGATGCGAACAATTTTCTTGAGAGGGGCCTTCTACATACAAACTCAGCGACACTATCATACGAAAACATAGAAGAGAAGGTGGTCAACTTGCCCGTTGGCATCCCTAATCTCTCTAAACCCGAGGTGGAATTGGGCCCGGAAGAGTCGTGCAGCCTAAAGGGAGAGGTTGATTGCCGGACCGGCCAGAGAAGGAAGAGACGAGACACCGACCAAGATAACGTGATGGAGAAGCGCCAGAAATTGTAAAATATACTTATTTATTTCTATTTTAGATAATATTATTCACTTGTTGTGGCAGCCGTTAATACCTAACTACAACCCCTCCTAGCCTTCCAAAGGTGAGTTTGGACGTTAACAATTCGATAACAAAGTGTCAAAATATGTAGCTTAGTCAGCTTCCATCCGTATTTGGAGCTCGAAAATTTCGGCATGTAACTACACGAACTTCAAGCTCAACGTTATCACCAATTTAACACGGTTATTCGTTCCTTACACGCTTTAACCTATCATTTTGACCTCCTGTTGCTGTCATTTGACACAAAGTTTATTATTGTGGCCCTCACGTGCCAGCTAACAACAGCTAGTTCGTGTACTTTAACGCGAACCCATTGATCGGGAAGGAGTGATTTCCAGGGCACCAAGTAAAACTAGTTTTCATCCAGCGACAAGCGGGGACTATTGGCCCGGCCGCTCCCATTCACGGTGCCTCTTTGTATTGCTAAAAACTAGGGCTAAACCTGGAGATGAAGAGCCTCCGGCCGTTGCTCGACTTGCTAGGATTGTTTGGATATTCAAGATCTTGCATAGGAATCATTATTCTGCTTTATTATATGTATATGTCTTCTTATCAGCATACCCACGCTTTTACCCCAGTGGGATTTCACGCTCCGGCTAGACCGGTTAGAATCATAAATCAAGAGGCAGTCAAGATGGCAGCGGGGAGTGGCGTAAATACCTTTTATTTCAACTTGCAGAAGCTGCGAGTAATATTACCAGAACCTACAACATTTATTAAATGATCTGTTTGTAGAATGTTTCTGGTAAGAAGTATAAACCTGATCTTTTAGATACCATGTCCGAATAGACTAACAAGATACGTCTAGCAAAATGTGCGGCTTAATGCACCTCTATGAAGGTCGGCTATATAAGAGCCAGCTTCCCTCTTATGCATTTGGATCGAAGCAGGCATCAGCTCTTTTCTAGTTCCCCCATACGTTTTTGCAATCAAGAATGCCTCAGCCATTAATTTTCGAATCCGATATTACTTATAACAGGCCCGCGCTTCTCGGTATAAAAGCAATTTTGATATACCGCAATCCAGACAAGGTCGAAAATGAGGAGCTAGAAGAAATCCTACAAGGACTTCCTGATAGCATGGGTGCTCGACTGAAGCTGGTTGTACGGTGGTTCGGCGTAGAAGCAAACCCGTCTAAGGAAGCAAAGCCGTTTAATGATCTTGTTGAATTCATGAGCCCAAAAACCAAGGAGAATGAGAGAGCGGAGCGTCTTCGAGCTTGGAGCGAATCTGGACTTATATCCGGAGAGACACTAAAGCAGTTCACCACTAGATTGAACGACAGTATAGTAAGTCATATCAGACCGTCAAAATGCCTAGGCTGACTTGGGAAATAGATAAAAATAAGAGAACAGTATCACGAGAACTCACTGCAGGAATTACATAAAACTATAATCGAGAGGACTCTCAATATGACTGAGGGAAGCTATGAACGAAGAGAGTGTATGTTTTCATCAGATTCAAGAAATCCTGTCTCCAAATATATCCCTCTAACATACGGTAGAAATCGAGGCAAGCACGGCCAACATAGTGGTATAGAGGGTAACGAGAAATAGAGTAGGAGAAATCATAATTAAATACTTTTGCTATTTTTATCAAATCACGTGGTCTCGATACCATTGGCTACCTTAAATACTCTTGATGAGTTTTAACTTCACAGTTATATTCTGAATCAAGATTTCTTGACAGGGGTCCTGACAATTGTAAACAGCAACTTGACAGCGATCTAAAATAATGCAACAATGCAAAAATAATATAGTGACCCAAATTAAAAAAATTAAAGGTGTCAAGGTTCAGAATAGGCTCACAAAACTTGGCGAGGCTGCCGGATATTCAGAGAGTATTCCCTTTTCACTATGAGACTCCAAAAGAGCCAAAGTTAGAAAGCCAGGAAACCAGGAGACCAGGAAGCCCGGGCGAAATCAGCATATGCGTGAGCGCGAGGCTGACGAGGGCGGGTATGAGTCACGACAATCACGACTGTCATGTATGTACTGAAGGCAAAACGAGCAAATAAAAGGCATAGGGTGCACACGGTTCGAGTTCGAGTTCTAACAAAATCCCATCTCCAAATCGGCTTGCTTCTACTATTTGCGGTGCATTCAAGAAGCCTTAAATATGACTGAAAATCCACGAACTTCGACAGAATATAACATGAATATTTCCGAGGAGGAAGCGCGGCACCTGACAAAATCCGCCGAAGCATCTCAATCGTCTCGAGGCAAGAAGCGAGAAAAATCACTCACAATGAAACTTCCAACCGATGCTGAGGTCGCCCAGCTCGAGGCATCTGGCGAATCATCACAGAAAAGCCGACCCATAACTGGGTAGATCCTGAAAGAGTACGAGGACAAGCACACATCGTAAGTACCCTAACTAAAGCCGCGGCCCTTAGATTTTAACTAAAAGGAAAAGTAGCAATACCAAATGAGATAGTTCGACGCGGTTGCACATTCGCGAGCACCGTTCCCCATCACGATTAAATTAGCGGCCGACGAATTCAACTTCTTCTGACCATGCATACCCATTTGCATTAAACCCAGGAAACTGTTTCAAATGTACCTTGAGTTCTTGTAATAAAGGCGCCTTATTATGCTACATCTGCGGAACGCGAATGGCTTCATGAGTGTCGTTCTCATTATCCCAAATATTCAACTTTCTAGTCTTTGACTCCTTTAGCTTTCGCTGAACGAAATCTTCCATTTCCTGGCGTTCATTTTCCGTAAATTGAATTCTACTCTCACTATCAAGTAAGGCTATTCTCTCTTCGTGCGTTTCTCCTCCACCAAAGATTTTTTGGTCAATAAATGGCCAGATGATATCCAGGGCCCAGCTTTTACGTAAACCGTAATCGACCCAGAAAGTGCCACTGCTCCAGCTTTTACGCATTCGCTCGGAAAGTCGCTCTGAATCAGATAAGAACCCATTGCGGATTGCGACATCTTCTCGATGTCTCATTGCTCGAAGAAAGGTGTTAAGACGTGAATCGTAAGTCATAGCCCAGTCTGATATACCCGAAGGCCAGTCTTCTGGTGTTTCCAAAAGTAGCCACCACGGAGGGCTGTATGTAAACTCAGCAGGTGCAGCATAGGCGAATTCCCAATCAATAACGGCGACAACCTCATAGTTTTCGTCAATAAGTATGTTCGTTGGTCGGAGGTCGTCACAGAAAAGCTTGAATTCGCGGCGGTTGAGGGTGTCCTCGCCCGTAAGCTTTGACTGTCTTGCAAGTTTGAGTAGTATCTTTCTGATTATGTATTTACGGCGGCAGTCTTCCTCGGACTCAATAGCATCGTTGCGCTGCGTTGATAAGTGTATATAATGAGTCTCAGCGAGGCTGCGAAAATAATCGGATGTGGAGGCAAAAGGCGATGACGGTAGCTTAGCCCTGGGGTAGCCACCGAGTTGGACAAGCTCATTCATGTTCATCGTCAAGGGACGTTTCGTGACGGCCCAGCCGTCAGGCCGATCAGCCAGGCAGCCGATCTTGCTGAATGAACACCGCGAAAGCTGCAACATAATGTCCGCCACCTGCCCATATAAGTGCTCTAGTTTTGATTCATCGATGTGGGGATCGAGAAAGGGGCGGTCCTCTCTAGAGTAGCCAGGTGCCCTTAGCTCGGCCGTAAGGTTCGATGCACTGCCAACAAACTCCATCAAGATATATGGACCCATCTGGCAAGGTCCCTTTAACCCCCAGTCGAGGATACTCGGAATAGGTATATCGGTATTTTTCTTCAGGAAACGCATGACAGCAACTTCTGCTTGAGTCTTCTCTTCAGGAAACATGCTTCGGCCGGGAGATGCGAGGCGCAGAAGGGAAGAAAAACCATCATGGAACTCCATGCGGTAGCAGAAATTGAATGCACCGACACCTATTATACGAGCGCGATCATTCGGTTGAGACAAAAGATATTTCTTTGCCATAAATTCGGTGATATCCCTCAGAACACCTGGACTCGATGCTTTCTTCTTGAAGGCATCAAAGATCACATCGCTTCGTGCCCAAGCTACGTCATCATAGTCCATCTGCATTTTGGATGCAAAAAGTATATCAGGTGTAGTTCTTAGGGTGCAAATAAAGGCTCGGGGGATGGATTAAAAATGATCTGATCGTAGAAGCGTCATGATATATTCTTTTACAAGAAAGGGATATCACTTGATCTGTAAACCCACGCTAGCCTTTTTAGGTTAGTCCCTGACGAGTCTTGGCGTTCAATGATGCGGCTACTTCGATTATCCATCCATTTGGACATGTTTCGGGCTGACTGCAAGATGCAATGAAGATGGAGCTTTTTTAATAATTGTTCTGCTACAGAAAGCTTTTGAATGTTCTATAAAATAAACTACCGTCTTCCGTCTCGCCCTTCAAGTACGCACTTAAGGATGCCAAGTCCTGAGGTGATCGACCAGACTGTCGGAAGGGTGAACTTGCTCATTCCGGCTACGGTTTTGGGTCAGTTTCCAATGTTCCTTTGGCAGACTCTCCTCTTTCCGGTTCATCTGGTCTAATCTCTGATTACTGAAACTACAAATCTGTCCTGAATGCTGCGCTAACCATCCTTGTTCTCCCTCTCAAGTGTTAGGGTATCGGTCTTCATCGTGAAATCATTTCTATACAACTAAGCAGCCAGCATGTCTTGGTTATGCAATATAGCGTGCCTTGGATGTGCGATATCTGAAAGCCCTCTCGTCGGAAATTTAATAAAGGTGACTTTAGTTATTATAATTATTTAACAACTTCTCCTCGAATATTCTATAATATCACCGGGCTACACATCTAAATGTGGACCCTGCTACTAAAAATATACTACGGATTAACCTAGAAAGGTTAGTGTGGGGATACTTTTACCCTAGTTTTACCTTTATAGGGGGATGTCTAGAGCAAGTAGGGAGGCTAACTGGGCTAGCCGCTATAATCTAAAAAGAACTATATATCTTACTAGCTAGGCCACGAAGCAAACTGCAACGTTTAATATAGGGAGCCTAGTATAGGCCGGACCTATATATAAAAATCTAGAAACTAATCTAATATTAGCTATATATATTGCTAGCTAGGCCATAAAGCAAACTACAATATTCGGTATAGAGAGCCTAGTATATGTTAGACCTATATAGGAAAATCTAGGAGGCTTTTAAGGACACATGTAGTTCAACTCAAGCCCTCTCGTGAAATTAGATAGGTGGGTGAGGGTGGGTATATACCGGCTTGAAAGGAGAAGAGGGAGTAGCTGCTAGGACGAGCATATACTAGAGCAAGTACCTGTTAGAGCGAGGGTATGCTAGAGTGATTATATGCTAGGACGAGTACCTGCTAGAGCGAGTGCATGCTAGAGCGAGTGCATGTTAGAGCGAGGGTATGCTAGAGCGAGTACCTGCTAGAGTGAGGGCATGCTAGGACGAGTACCTGCTAGGACGAGCACCTGCTAGAGCGAGTATATGTTAGTGCATACCAAGTAAGGAACCACTCGTTGAGATAGCTGGAATGGTGGGATATTATACAGTTGTTTCCGGCCTGCATAGGACCTTAGTAGCCCGACCGAGGGTTAGCATTGTTCGTGGGGTAGATTGGCCGCAAGTCTGCCTTCCTTGGGCTTGATGGGCCGTCGGAGCCATACGCCCCCATTCCCGTATCCTCTATAGATCGAAGACTTGGAGGTGGCCAGCTATATCATAGCCGTCACGTAGCCAGGTTATAGCGAGAGCTTAGATCTGTACGATTTCTGCCTTTCTGCATTCCTGCATTTCTGGTTTTCCCCTCCCTCTTTTCTAACATTTAATTGCTGTCACTCGCCGGTCACATTGATTATATGAAGTGGCTGATTGGATAAGAGAAGCGGTTAAATAGTATAAGTGGTTAAATTAAGGTCAGTAGCAGTCCAATAAGGGGAGTGGATAAAGCGTATACTTTCTGTACTCCTATATTCAGTGTCTCTCAATGTTTCCACTCCCTCAATGTGCCAGCGCCCTCTGTGTGTCAACTCCCCTGATGTGTCCACTCCCCTGGTGTGTTAACTCCCCTAGTGTGCCAACTCCCTCAATGTTTCCACTCCCTCAATGTTTCCACTCCCTCAATGTGCCAGCGCCCTCTGTGAGTCAACTCCCCCATTGTGTTAACTCCCCAGTGTGCCAACTCCTCAAGGTGTTAGCACCCATAGTGTTCTAACACCCTCAATGTGTCAACTTCCCGAGTGTGCCCGCTCCCTTGGTGTTCTAGCACCACCCGTGTGTCAGCTCCTATGGTGTGTCAACTCCATCAATTTTCTTACACTCCAGATTTGTCAGTACCTCTCTTATCCATTTCAGTGTCATCGTACTTCTACTTGCGGATGCTTAAGTCTTGATTATGCAGGCCTGGGCCTCTGAAAAGCGGCTAAGGGCCTGGTGTTGAATGTGTCGCTCCAGCATGTATACTTAATAGGAGAAGAATTCATGAAGTGAAAATGGAAACGCTAGAGGATGAAGCCTGAATAGGTAATTCTTGTTTCTAATTTTAACAATAGCGGTTGGCGCCTAGGCCAATCTTAATATAGCTAGTCTGGGACGCCGGACTAATAATTATCCAGTATTCAGGAGGCTTGGATTCGCGACGCGCTGACGAATTCTTTTCATTATTCCCATTATGTAAGTTCCCGAACATGTCGCCCTCCAGATCTGAGATAATAAGCAGTCACCCGATCGGGGACCGGCTAGAGGAATTTTGCGAGCTATACAGCATCTGCCTATCTCTAAACGAAACTGATCCTTTGCTTAAGAGAGGAGTTGATAATAGCACTAAGAATATATTACTAGATTTTCTGATAGTAGCGTAAGCTTTACCTACTTGCCGCATATTGTCTTTATCTCGGGGAAGTAGAATGCTTTTTAGTAATATTTCGAGGATTAGTTCCACTATTAATTCAGGCTAGGCTTAAATTAATTACCTCCTTCCTCTATTAAAAGTAGTCCGCGACAAAGAACCTAATAAAATTATATAGGATAAGGTCTACGAGGCTATTACTAAATTAACTCCTACCCCCTATCCGTTATACTCTCTCTAGTAGACGCCCCTAACCCGAAATATAGGTAGCGTTGTTAACTTAAGCGAGCTCCGAACCTATATAGATACTATACTAAGGGAGGAGCTAGATATATATGTTGATATACCGAAGTTCCACGATACCTTCTTTGGAGATATCCTAGAGCTATAGATAACGTAGGTAGTCTTTGAGAGCTATAAGGAGGGAGAGGAACCGCTATTCCGCGAGGGAACTGGCTAGACCAGATAGCCTGAGGGTATAAAGGAGGCGCCTGTGCTTACCTAGCTATTAGGGACTATTAATAAGATAATATAGTTCTTTAAGAAGCACGCGCCCGGCGAGATAACTCAAAGATAGCCTCTAGCGCAGCCTTATAAGCTACTAAAGGGCTCTATAGCTAAGTGGACGCTAGATATTGGCTTTATAAATAGTACTAAACCCCGCGAGGATAGTAAGTACGCCTAGTCGCAGATACTTATTCCCGGAGAGCTAAAGAACGACCCGGACTACGAAACCCAGTTGTTATACCAAGAGAGTTCGCCCTATTGCTGACTAAGCCCTTACTAAGGCTGACTAAGCTACGTATATATATATACCTGACTTCTTCCTTCTATTCCAGAAGTTAATAATTAGTTCCTTAATAATATTATACCTATATTTACACTTAAACTACTCTTTTTTAGTAATTATAGTATTTATAGCTACCTAGCTTTATAGTTCTAATTACTCTTATATCGAGGATATTCTATTACTAGTATTATAAGCTCTAGTTAAGAAAATAAATCTACTATAATTATAGAAGATATCTAGTAGAATATTTAAAGCACCCTCTTACTTAAGGAAACACGCAATAATTAGAACCTACTAGAATCTAATAAGAATAAAGATTCTTAGATAAAATATAATTATTTAATATAAGAATAGTATAATCTTAAAAATAGAATTAAGACTCTCTATTAGTATAAGAAGGTAAAAGTACTAAGGGAGTAGATAGAAGCCCTAACTCGCGAATTAGAAAGGTAGAAACTAGAGATCTAGCTAGAAGGACTAATTGTGATGCCAGATCACGTGATAGGTCACGTGCCTGCCTGCCAAGGCACCCACGTGACTCCCCTATACTTAAGAAACCAAAACACTGATTCTTCTCTAAGAAAATCAGTGATTAGCTCACTACCAATCTATCCTATACGTTCGCCATTTACTCGTCTATAGTCTCGCAGTATCTTTAGCCCACAAGCCTCACAGTTCTAATCACTCCTATAGAAGAGGATATTCCGTTACTAAGACGAAAAAATGGCACCACGTACCCGCGGAACTACCAGCGCTGCTCGAAATAAAAATTCAGAAATAGACCCTTTCGAGGTCCATTAGTATCAGACCCACGGCCCCAGGGACTATTCTACTCAGATCCCTTTCGAAAATGAGCAAGATGGTTCTACCCTGGCCCTAGATAGCCAGGAACGTCGATAGGCCAACCAGCCTGAGGGCTATACTAATATACCACCCGAATAATATAATATAACACCATCCGAAAACGAACGGGCCTAGCAGCCCAAGGGCCACGGACCCGGGACCTATCATCAAGGGGACCGTTTTACTCAATAGGCCTCACAGCCTGAGCAAAACGCTCCCACCCTAGGTATAGTGAGCCAGATAACCGACCAGAGCAATATAGATAGGGAACTTGAGCTTCAGCTTCAGGAAGCGTCACGTAATCTCCAGCGCTTGCAGAAGCGCAAGGAGCTTGCGGACCTTCGAGCCAAAATCTCTCTTCTACAGGCATAGCTTAAAGAAGATAGAACCCCTAATACGCCTAGTGCCTCTGCGCCTTCTGGTACCTTTCAAGCTCGAGAGCTTAACCAGGGCGGACTACTAGGCCCATCCGTTAAATCAGTCCCGGACCGGGACCTCGATAAAATAGCCCGGGACTACCCCGAAATAGCCCGGGACCATCTCGAGACAAACCAGGGCCGGATTGCGTATTTATTAAGATATCTTGAGCAATCTGCTCCCGATCGAGCTAAAAACCTTCCGCGTGCTGCGGAAACGAACACTAATTAGCTAATAGGCTATATAGCCACCAACTACGTGGATTCGAACAAGTCTACCGCACTAAGGGCTCCAGGCGAATCGCGCTTAGTTGACTCTTTACTAGAAGAGGTAGAAGGCGAAATTATTTCGCCCCTAATTATTCAATCGCGGAATAGGCAAGGCCCTACGTTCTCTAGCGCTAGCCGAAGACTAGACCTAGATAGTATTTATTAGGGACCGAATCACTTAATGGACCAAAGAGTTCTCGCATTTCGGTCCTAGCGGACTATACCACCATCGGCCTAGCCAGAACCCGTGAACCAAGCCCAACCGATCGAACAAGGAATACCTCAGATAAGCTTAGGGGGTGCGATAGTAACGAACCGAGAGTCGCGGAGACTATTATTTAAAATTCTAGAGACACTAGCTCGGAACCCGTAGATACTAGTAAGACTAAGCACTATCCTACGGGGCGCACCGATGCGGATTGCGGAACCGCCTTTATAGTAAGCGACTTCCGGTACTAAGGAACCACCAACAGGAAATACGCTAGTTAGGAAGCTTCCTAAGAAGTTCAAAGCATATAGTATTAAAGAATGTGAGGACTTCCTGGCAGGCTGCTAGACATTCCACGCCTATTAGGAGGCCTACTTTCACGGGAACGATAAGATGAAAGTCCTCGAGGCTATCACGCATTTCAATACCTATTTGTAGATTAGGTGGACTAATTATCATCTAAACCTAATAGAAGTACCCACATAGACCGAATTTGTCTATTAGCTTTAGACTCAAATAGGGGACCCGAAAAGGTCCGCTGATAAAGTAGGCCACTCCTATTTAATAGCTAGGTAAAAGGAACATCAATCAGTCTATGATTTTTCAACCTATTTGGAGCTCCTAGAAGGCCGAATACGAGTCCTATACTCGGAAGAGCACCGAAAGTCACATTTACTTAATAAAGTCCTAGAAATTATTAGGGCTGAATTTAGTAAATATGCCGTGAGCATAGACCAATTATCTTACGAAGACCTTATCCACTAGCTAGAAAAGGTAGAGGATAATATTAAAGAGCGTAGGGAACGCTTACGTAAAGAAAACTCGAACGGACCCTCAATACCGGGACCGAAACGCTCAAATTACTAAGGAAATTCCGACAGACGGTCTAACTCAAAATAAGGAACTAACTCGAAAAGGTTATAGAACGCAGTAGGCGGGTCCTCAGACAAGAAATTATTAGGTAATAAGGACCAAGGGACTAAACGGCCCTACTGTAAGATCCATGGACCGGGCTACTCGAACAAACAATGCAGGGCTCAGTAATAAGGTAAGGGGGACCAAAAGGCGGAAAACGAGCCGAAAAATACGAAAAAGGTAAAAAATGTATAAGGCGTATCCTTCACGTCGCCCGGACCGCCGATAAGAAATCTTTAAGCCGACGAGAGCCTCCTACTATCTCCTTTACCCTACCTATAAGGGTCCAGATACCGAAAGGAGAAGTTATAATTAACGCCCTAGTAGACTCAGGAGCCGAAGCAAATTGCATCAGGCAGTTCTGGGCCACTAATAATAGACTAAGCTTGGAGCATAGTGCGGTAAAAACAGTTAAATCTATCGAAGGCCGCTACCTACGCTGCTTCGGCAAGTACAATCTATTAATAGGGGCTATCGATAATAAAGGCGACTCACGCTTCTCTACGCACGAATTCTAGGCCCTACTATCGTTAGAAGGCTACGATATTATTCTAGGCTTTCCATGGTTGAGGTCCATTAACCCGGATATTAATTGGCGCAATAATACGTTTACTTACCGCAAAACGGACCCTATAGAAGAGGAAGAACCGCACCTCGAAGCTTTCGATGCTGTGACCGAGGTCCTTACGGGTGCCAAAGCCTACGTGCTATATATCTAACCCACGAAAGATAACCAAAAAGATATCTAAATCTCGTCTATCCGGACTAATAAGAGCGTCTCGGGTACTATATCGCTTAATATTCCCGAGTACCTTGAGCCTTACGCTCACATATTCGATAAAAACGGCGCCGAAAAAGCTCCACATCCACCAGGAGCCGAACATCGAATCGACCTAGAACCGGGGAAGTCACCACCTTTTATACTAATATATAACTTATCGCAATCGGAGCTAGGGGCCCTAAGGGAGTACCTAGAGAAAGCAATAAGCAAAGGGTGGATAAGACCCTCGAAAAGCCCAGCTGGTGCTCCTATCCTTTTTGTACCTAAGAAAGACGGGGGGCTAAGAATGTGTGTGGACTATCGGGGACTAAATCAGATCACTATTAAGAACCGATATCCGCTACTACTTATTAGCGAACTGCTGGATCGGCTATTAAAGGCTAAGTTCTTGGGTAAAATCGACATCAGGGACGCCTATACCCGAATTCCGATTCGAGAGAAGGATCGATAGATAACCGTATTTCGCACCCGATATGGGCACTTTGAGTATTATATTATGCCTTTCGGCCTAGCTAATACTCCTGCAACCTTTCAGGCCTATATTAATAAAATATTCGCGGATCTCCTTGATCAATTCTGTGTGGTCTACCTCGATGATATTCTTATTTTCTCGGACACACTAGAGGACTACAAAGCTTATCTTATCACGGTTTTTGAGCAACTTGCTTCCATGCATTTATATATTAAGGCTTCTAAGTGTGAATTTGAAAAGACTAAGATATCCTTCCTAGGCTACATAATTAGCTCATTAGGAATTGAAATAGAAGAGGACCGAATCTCAACAATTAAAGAATGGCCCACTCCTAAGTCCGTTAAGGAGGTCCAATCCTTCCTGGGCTTTGCTAACTTCTATAGAAGATTTATAAGGTCCTACGCACATATCACAGCCCCTATATTTGAGCTAACTAAGGGTTACAAGAAGGGGGAGAAGAAGCCGATTTTTTAGTGGACTTAGGAAGCGGATCGCTCGTTTAATAATCTAAAGGCCAGATTTCTGGTTGCCCCCTTGCTTGCTTATTTCGACCCGGCTAGGCGTATCCGGGTAGAGCCTAACGCAAGCGGATTTGCAGTCTCAGCCATCCTATCTTAGCTACAGGACGATGATCTATAGCACCCAGTAGCTTTCTAGTCTAGAAAGCTCACAGGGGCCGAAAAGGGGTATAATACTCACGATTAAGAGCTCCTTGCTATAGTGGCTACTTTTAAACACTAGAGGCACTATCTAGAAGGAAGCCAGGCCCCAGTGGAAGTCTTCTCTGACCATGCCAACCTAAGGCAATTTATGACGACTAAATCGCTTAATAGGAGGCAGGGAAGATGGGCGGAGGCCCTTAGTGCCTATGATTTTATTCTACTGCACCGCCCAGGGAAATCAAATCCCACTAATGCACCCAGTCGCCGAGCAGATTACGCAGACTCATATGATAGAATGATCAATCTGCCTACCCTACAGCAGAAATTAAGACATTCCATGGAGCAAGGGTGGGTACTAGACGCCCATGAGGAAATAACACCCTTGGTAAGACAGCTCCGGGTGCCGTACGAGCAAAACTCCTCGCCGCTTAATTATCTTACTAGTCCGCCCAGTTATTATATACCAGAATACGGAAATCCTTCCACCAGTTCCGCAATTTGGTCCCAACCATCCGGCCTATTAAGCCGAAGAACCACCGATAGCGTTAGAGGTATACCTAGGCTCTTCCTCGTACCACGCCTGTTAGTCAATCGCGCCTTAATAGGTGAGACAGCTTATACCGATATGCCAGAGTCTTTTAATTCTATGCTCCGGAGGATCTAAGATCAGGACCCTTATACGACAGAATGTAGGAGCGAATTAGTGACTTCTAGTACGTCAAAAGCTGATGGTTATTCATGGTCTATTAATACCCACGGAATTATCCGAAAGGACCAAAAAGCGTATATTCCACGCAGTCCTGCGCTAATTGGTGAAATCCTACGCATCAATCACGATGATCCACAGGGGGGTCATTTCGGGGTCAAGAAAACTATCGAGGCTATCAAAAGCAAGTACTATTGGCACGGCTTGTTAGCAGATGTCTCAAACTACGTCTCAACATGCGACGTTTGCCAAAGGATAAAAGCCCGTAGGTATAAAGAGCATGGTGAACTCGGCACTATCCCACTCCCTAGTAAGCCCTTCGAGACCATCACATTAGACTTTATCACGGGTCTACCACCATCTCGCTCAGAAGGCAATACCTTTAATGCCCTTTTGGTTATCGTAGATATCCTTACTAAGTTCGCTTTATATATCCCTTGTACTAAGGACGTTAAAGCAGAAGGACTAGGATACCTGATATTCAAGAATATTATTAGTCTATTTGGCATGCCTGCCAATCTAGTGACTGATAGGGGTACTCTTTTCACTTGCAAGTTTTGGTCTGCTCTTTGCTTCTATCTAGGTAGCAAAAGGCGGCTTTCTACCGCTTTCCATCCGCAAACTGATGGCCAGACAGAGCGCCAGAATCAAACTATAGAGCACTACCTAAGGTGCTTCACCAATTTCAATCAGGATGACTGGGTTAGCTGGTTACCTATGGCTCAATTTGTCTATAATTAGTCCCAACATTCATCCACTAGTGAGGCCCCAGCGGTGGCTCTAATAGGCTATAAGCCTGAGTTGCAAATCGATATGAGTTCCAAACCCCCTGGGTTACCACTAGTTATCGAGGTAGCAGAACGCGCATCCGCGTTAGATGAAATGCGCAAAACGCTCCTATCCAAACTTCAGAAGGCCAGAGACGACCAGAAGAAGTACTATAATAGAAATCATCTGCCAGTTAGCTTTGACGTGGGCGATTGGGTCCTCCTAAATAGAAAGAACCTGAAAATAGTTCGCCCTGCTAGGAAACTAGATCATAAATATCTAGGCCCATTCCAGGTACTAGAGAAATGGGGAAGCCAAGCCTATAAGCTTAAATTAACTCCTGCCTATAATAAAATTCATCCAGTCTTTCATGTATCCCTGCTTGAGAAATATAAGCAGAGAGAGGGGAAAACGCCGCCCCCTGGGCCTGAACTGGTTGATGGTGAGGAAGAATGGCTTATAGATGAAATCTTAGAAAAGAAAGTCAATAAGAATGGCAAAGTGCTTGGATATCGAGTCCGCTAGAAAGGCTGGGGCCCCTCAGAGGATACCCTAGAACCTTTGGAACATATTCAAGATACTGAAGCATTTGAGATATTCCAAGAAAAGGAAGCAGAAAGAATAGCGAAAGCTCCTACTCGCAAAAAGCGAAGATAATAAAAGACTAAGCAAACTATCCTTATCTGTATTCTTATATATAATCAACTTAAATATGCTAATTCAATCTTTTGGGGTACCATTCCTCTCAAATTTTCATAGATTTCTGAGCAAAACGGTCCGAAAACCAGAGAACTTCGATCGAAAACGAGTCGAAAAAGCCCGAAATAGGGACGTATCGTTACGCATCGTGACGCACGAATAATCACGATTAATCGAACCCTATCTATTCCTACGGATATAGTTTTCGAGACAGATTTACAAATAATAAAGGAACCAAGAAGCTTGATAGAGCTAGGACCATTCCGCAAAATGGCCCTATATCTACCGAAAATAACTCGAAAGGTCCCAGAAAAGAAAAAGGGGAATATATATGGAATCAATATACAAGAGATCAGAATTTTTCGTCAATTTTCAAACCTATTCTCGGAGATTCTATTCGGAAAGAGAATTCCCACACAAGGATTCCAATACCCCCTGTCAAGGAATTTCGACCTATATATTATAATATATGGCTCTATCACGAATAACTGGCCAATATATAAGAGGAATAGGGGGGATATTCTATATCCTATCTATCAAATGAGCTCTTTCCATCTATATTTTTTCCCTAGAAAGAAAGGGTTTTTGATGGTTTTACTGAGGCAGGAGATAAGATAGGGATAGAAGACTTAAAAGGGATCAGAAAAGAAGAAATCTGGACTCCATTGAACTAAATAACCGGCTGTCAAAACATCATTCCAGCTCAAATTCTTGGAGATAAAATTTTTTAAAAAAAAAAAAAAACAAAGAAAAACCACTCGACCAGAAAGCTTATCCCTACGCACCAAAGTGCGACTTATGGTCTAATCATCAGAAAAGACCAGCCCACGGTACCAGTTAATCTGGCGTAGGCGAGCATCTTCTTGCTCCAGCCCCTCAACCTCCTCAATGGTCTCGCAACCAGACCACAACAATGCATTTTGTTCGAAAAATGCAGCGAATTCAGCGTCATTTTATAGACGCCTAGGGGGAGCAGAATGCTCGTACCCCCACACCAAACCCGCAATCTGCCTAGCACGGGCCATCCCTCCGACCTATGCGGCCTCGGACC
The DNA here is from genome assembly GCA_000151175.1 of Trichophyton equinum CBS 127.97. Classification (NCBI taxonomy): domain Eukaryota; kingdom Fungi; phylum Ascomycota; class Eurotiomycetes; order Onygenales; family Arthrodermataceae; genus Trichophyton; species Trichophyton equinum. Next base: position 103,266 of record DS995778.1, on the reverse strand, counting down.
GCATCTCCCGAACCGGCTCCATGATTTTATCATAGAGCCCCTTAAGCTCCGTAATCATGGCAGGGGCCACAGACCACCCCGCCCCACGCAGACCAAAGACAGCCATCCTAAGATGGATGAAATAGCAGACATCTGGTGTCTCATCAAGCTAAAATACCTATTAGCGGAACCATTTCACTCAAAATCATAAGGAATTTTCAGCTTTTCGTTTCTAAATTTCAACTTACCGGCTCACAGCGGCGGCCAGCTTGGCGGCAATCGCCGTATGTTCCCCTAGTGCCTCCCGGAACGCACGGCACATCTCTCTAGCTTAATCGACTAAAGCACCGTTTGCACGGCACTCTCCTAAAAAGACATCCCTATTAGCAAATTCCTAATAATCAAATATACCCAATAATACATTAAATCAATCATATATTATCGCGAATATATTCAATATCCCAGCTAATCCTGCGGCAAAATAAAGGGTATTTCTCGGGAAAATCAACCAAATAATAGAAAAGTCCAGGGGAATTTAAGCAAAATGATCCGAAAATCAGGGTATCAAAAAGTCAAAGGATATCAACTCAGAAAAGGGTATCAAATTCACAAAATATCTCAATATTTTGCAATATATACCAGATAGTCTCTCTAGTATGAGAGCGGAGGTCCAACAACATTATTAAGAAGGAGCAAAAGGCTCAACTTCTAATAAAAAAGTGAGAAAAAGGGAGCAAGGGCTCAACCTAGGGTATTGATTAATTTTTTTTGGGAGCTAGATAGCTCAACCAAGGAATTTAAACCTATGGAACTTTCACTAAAAAGAAGAAGAAGAAGGCAGGGGGCTATCAGCAAGGGGGGCCAGCAAGAAGTCTCTGTGAGAAAGGACTGATAGCTCAAAAGAAGAAGAAGAAAAGGAAAGAAGAAGAAGAAAGAAGTGGGAAAGGAAGGCCTTTATATATCCTACTCTATCTGGATGAGTCATCAGACTATCTAGAAAGACAATGCGTCGACGACACGCGTTTTTTTCTAGTGTCTATTGAGTGAATTCATCAATAGATTCAAACCTGATAAGAATCTTTGATAATTGATGCTGAGGACAGCACCCAGAGAAGGGGGAGGCAACTGTGATGCCAGATCACGTGATAGGTCACGTGCCTGCCTGCCAAGGCACCCACGTGACTCCCCTATACTTAAGAAACCAAAACACTGATTCTTCTCTAAGAAAATCAGTGATTAGCTCACTACCAATCTATCCTATACGTTCGCCATTTGCTCGTCTATAGTCTCGCAGTATCTTTAGCCCACAAGCCTCACACTAATCTAGAGTAAGAAATCTACTAATAAGGAAATTCCTTATTAGAAGTCTCTCCTACTAATCCCTAAGGGTTCAGATTCTATATCTAAGATACTACTACTAGTATTAATCCATATACTAAGTACTTTACCCTCTATAATATATAACTATAACTATCCTCTACTATTAGTAGGTATACCCTACTAGTATTATAATTTAAATAATAACTACTAGAGCACGGCCCTAATAAAAAAGGGAGTTAAGAAACTAAGTATAATAAGTATTAAAGATCTAGAAGTATTTATTTAGAAGTACTCTATGTACTATTACTACTAGGTATACTACTTCTATAATAACTCTTAAAAAGTATATAAAGCAGTACTCTATTTCTTAAAAGAACTTACTAATAACTAGCTTACCTATTTATATAATCTAGAAAAACTATCTAGCTAGCTAGAGTTTATTAAATAGATATATAGCTAGATTAAGGATCTAAAATAGGCGCCTATTAACTATTGGTATAGATACCTATAGATATAGTAGTATAAGAATTAATTAGTCTATAATTTTTCTATATAATTATAGGCTATAGAAGCACGCTTAATAAGCTACTATAGTCTAGAATAGTGAAAGATATACCTCTTCTATAAAGTACTACCCTTAATTAACTTAGAGTTTAATAAGTATACTATTATAATTAGAGAGTTAAACTATAACTAGCTTGTATTAAAGCTTAATTTAATTAAGAAAGGTATACTAGGTAGAATAGTAAAAATTTAGAACCCTACTTTAGAATCTACGCTATTAGTCCTTGCTAAAAGTGTGTGAGGCTAGGTAGCTATAGACGCTGCAGTTACTAGGAAAGAGCGGTTCGAGCGTAAACGTAGGTGTGATAGTCTGGGTTCCAGCTTACTAGAATATTCTGGGTAATGAAAAAGCAGACTTTGCTACTAAGTTAGGGGCTAGATCTAGAGACTCTAAGGATATTCTTAAGAATAAATATACCTCTTTAGCAACTATTAAGAGGCGTATTAAGGAAATAGCCCTAGAGGAATGGAATCAAGATCTAGAAGAAAAGAGGAAACGAGGCCTAGGAAAGGACTATCTCCCCTTTTAAACTATCCCTAAGTAGCAACCTTCTAAAGATAACTAGCTTAAGAAGCTTTGGTCAACTAGAAGTTAGCTTAAACTAGGTTATAGATACTTTAGATCCTACCTAAGAAGACTCTCTAGATATAACTCTTAAGCCTATTAGGCCTATGAGGGAAATTAGAAGGAGACCCTAGCACATCTTTTACTTCTCTGCTCTAGCTATAAAGAGTCTAGGGAATGGTTAAAAAGAGAAAAGAAGATTCAAGAATAGAATCTAAAATATATCTTTTAAACAGAGAAAGGGAAACAATGGCTTCTAAGCTATTTAATAGAAACAAAGATAGCTACTAGAAAATAGCTTCTAGAAGAAAATAAGAGTTAAAAGACTCTAAAGATATTCTTTACTTATTTAGTTCTCTTTAAAGAGGCTAGATTAATACATCTAAATTTCTTATCTTTGAGAATAAATTGTACCTGCACCTGCTGTATTTAAATTCAGCCACGGATTGGCTAAGTTTTGGTTATTTTAGGTAGTGAACTCCTCATAGTCCTTGACTGCATAGGAGTATAATGAAGAATAATAATAATAATAATATTCTTTACTTATTTCTTTTCTATTTAACTTATACTCTTTAATTTTCGTTCTTTATTTATCTATCCCTTTAGGGATTTACTTTTATTTACTTTCTTTCCTTTAAAATTTAAAACTATTTAGTTCTCTTTAAAGAGGCTAGATTAATACATCTAAATTTCTTATCTTTAAGGATAAATTATACCTGCACCTACTATATTTAAATTCAGCCACGGATTAGCTAAGTTTTGGTTATCTTAGGTAGTGAACTCCTTATAGTCCTTGACTGCATAGGAGTATAATAAAGAATAATAATAATAATAATAATCTTCTAAGAATAAGTACGAGTAGGGTTTAATATAGTCTAGTAGTTAGCTCTTATTGTTGGCGAGCGGCTTCGCCCGCGTAACTAGACTAATATAAGTATATACTCCGGCTAATATCTCTATAACTATATCTTCGGCTCCTATAAGGGTCTCTAAGCCTAGTATTCGGTAGTAGAATTCGCTATCTACCTAATTAATATTGGGGTTTATCGCCTTAAGCTATAGAAGGCCTAGTATAAGATTATAACCCTTAAGGTTAATAGTCTAGAAGTAGTATTCCTTTAATTTTATATAGCTATCGCAGTCTATAATACTAGTATACACCTAGTACTACCTATAAGAACGGACTTTACTCCTGTCTATTATAGATATAGGTATATTCTTCCGCGTAGTAGGTGCGAGACTATTACTTTTTACCTAGAATAGATCGATATAATTAACTTCTACCCCTGAGTCTACTAATACGATAGTATCATAGATACTACTAGATATTAGAATTTTAACTAGTAGCACGAAGCTTACTAATATAGTTTACTAACTAATAGGTTCTTTAGTAGCTATTATAACGCGGATAGCGCACCTTACTAGTTTTTTAGCTTTTAGAATATAGGTTCCTTTTTAGCCTACTTCTCCGCGCCTTTATTCTATATAAAGTATTCGGAGTTATTATAGTTACTATTTAGGTAAATTTAGTACATTTTACCTGGTTTTTACACTATAGGGTACTAAGGCTGCTTCCTTTTATATAGAAAATTTAGCTTTAAACCCGTAGTACCATTTAATTAGCCCGTTATACTAATTACACTCTTAGTAGGGGCTAATAGTATAGACCCTAAAATAGAGTTCCAAATTTTTACTATTCTACCTAGTATACTCTTTTTAATTAAATTAAGCTTTAATACGAGCTAGTTATAGTCTAACTCTCTAATTATAATAGTATACTTATTAAACTCTAAGCTAATTGAGGATAGTACTTTATAGAAGAGGTATACCTTTTACTATTCTAGACTATAGTAGCTTATTAAGCGCGTCTCTATAGCCTATAATTACGTAGAAAAATCGTAGACTAATTAATTCTCGCATTACTATATCTATAGGTATCTATACTAATAGTTAATAGATACCTATTTTAGATTCTTAATCTAGCTACGTATCTATTTAATAAACTCTAGCTAGCTAGGTAGCTTTTCCAGATTATATAAATAGGTAAGCTAATTATTAATAAGTCCTTTTAAGAAATAGAGTACTACCTTACGCACTTTTTAAGAGTCATTATAGAAGTAGTATACCTAGTAGTAGTAGTATATAGAGTACTCCTAAGTAAATACTTCTAGGTTTTTAATACTCGTTATACCTAGTTTCTTAACTCCCTTACTTATTAGGGCCGTGCTCTAGTAGTTATTATCTAGGTTGCGATACTAGCGCGGTATACCTACTAATAGTAGAGGATAGTTGTGGTTATATACTACGGAGGGTAATATACTTAGAGAGTAGATTAATACTAGTAGTAGTATCTCGAGCGTAGGATTCGGACCCTTAGGGACTAGTAAGAGAGACTCCTAATAGAGAATTTCCTTATTAGTAGATTCTTTACTCTAGGTTAGTCCTTCTAGCTAGATCTCTAGTTTCTATCTTTCTAATTCGCGAGTTAGGGCTTCTATCTACTCCCTTAGTACTTTTACCTTCTTATACTAGTAGAGAGTCTTAATTCTATTCTTAAGATCACACTATTCTTATATTAAATAGTTATATTCTACTCGAGGGTCTTTATTCTTATTAAATTCTAGTAGATTCTAGTCGTCGCGCATTTCCTTAAGTAGGAGGGCGCTCTAAATATTCTACTAGGTATCTTCCGCGATTGTAATGGATTTGTTTTCTTAACTAGAGCTTATAGTACTAGTAATAGAATATCCTTAATATAAGAGTGATTAGAACTATAAAGCTAGGTAGCTATAGATACTATAGTTACTAGGAAAGAGTAGTTCGAGTATAAATATAGGTGTGATATTACTAAGGAACTAATCACTAACTTCTGGAATAGAAGGAAGAAGTCAGGTATATATATATATATAGCTTAGTCAGCCTTAGTAAGGGCTTAGTCAGCAATAGAGCGAACTCTCTTGGTATAACAAAGTGTAATTAGTATAACGGGCTAATTAAATAGTACTACGGGTTTAAAGCTAAATTTTCTATATAAAAGGAAGTAATTTTAGCACCCTATAGTATAAAAACTAGATAGAATATACTAAATTTACCTAAATAATAATTATAATAACTCCGAATACTTTATATAGAATAAAGATATAGAGAAGTAGGCTAAGGGGGAATCTATATTCTAAAAGCTAAAAAACTAATAAAGCGCGCTATCTATATT
>DS995778.1:37035-97527 GCA_000151175.1 Trichophyton equinum CBS 127.97 | reverse complement strand
CAAGATTTTGTATATCGTCGCCGAGTGTTTTCGCGTACCCCTCATGTTGAGGGGTACGCGAAAATACTCGGCTAGAATATACGAAATTTTGCTTTATAATACTTTTAAATTACCCAAGAATTTTTTCTCCAAGATGGTTATATATTAGCTGGCGATGGGGGGGGCGGTATTCTAAAAGCTAAAAAACTAATAAAGCGCGCTATCTATATTATAATAGTTACCAAAGAATTTATTAGTTAGTAAACTATATTAATAAGCTTTGTACTACTAGTTAAAATTCTAATATCTAGTAGTATCTATAATACTATTATATTAGTAGACTCGAGGGTAGAAGTTAACTATATTAACTTATTTTAGGTAAAAAGTAATAGTCTTATATCTACTATATAGAAGAATATACCTATATCTATAGTAGATAGGAGCGAAGTCTATTCTTATAGATAGTACTAGATATATACTAGTATTATAGACTATAATAGCTATATAAAATTAAAGAAATACTACTTCTAAATTATTAACCTTAAGGGTTATAATTTTATATTAGGTCTTCTATAACTTAAGACGATAAACCCTAATATTAATTAGGTAGATAGTAAATTCTACTACTAAATATCGAGCTTAGAGACCCTTATAGAAGCTAAAAATATAGTTATAGAGATATTAATCAGAGTATATACTTATATTAGTTTAGTTATATAGGTAAAGCTACCCGCTAATAATAAAAGCTAACTACTAAACTATATTAAACCCTACTTATACCTATTCTTAGAAGAAAATACTTATAGAGTACTAGCTCCTAGAAGAATAGCTAAAGAGCTAAAAGATAGAGACTATTAGATAAAGATAGTCTGGGTTCTAGCTTACCAGAATATTCTGGGTAATGAAAAAGCAGACTTTGCTACTAAGTTAGGGGCTAGATCTAGAGACTCTAGGGATATTCTTAAGAATAAATATATCTCTTTAGCAACTATTAAGAGGCGTATTAAGGAAATAGCCCTGGAGGAATGGAATCAAGATCTAGAAGAAAAGAGGAAACGAGGCCTAGGAAAGGATTATCTCCCCTTTTAAACTATCCCTAAGTAGCAACCTTCTAAAGATAACTAGCTTAAGAAGCTTTAGTTAACTAGAAGTCAGCTTAAACTAGGTTATAGATACTTTAGATCCTACCTAAGAAGACTCCCTAAATATAATTCTCAAGCCTGTTAGGCCTATAAGGGAAATTAGAAGGAGACCCTAGTACATCTTTTACTTCTCTGCTCTAGCTATAAAGAGCCTAGGGAACAGTTAAAAAGAGAAAAGAAGATTTAAGAATAGAATCTAAAATATATCTTTTAAATAAAGAAAGGGAAACAATAGCTTCTAAGCTATTTAATAGAAACAAAGATAGCTACTAGAAAGTAGCTTCTAGGAGAAAATAAGAGTTAAAAGACTCTAAAGATATTCTTTACTTATTTCTTTTCTATTTAACTTACACTCTTTAATTTTCTTTCTTTATTTATCTATCCCTTTAGGGATTTACTTTTATTTACTTTCTTTCCTTTAAATTTAAAACTATTTAGTTCTCTTTAAAGAGGCTAGATTAATATATCTAAATTTCTTATCTTTAAGGATAAATTGTACCTACACCTACTATATTTAAATTTAGCCACGGATTAGCTAAGTTTTGATTATCTTAGGTAGTGAACTCCTTATAGTCCTTGACTGCATAGGAGTATAATGAAGAATAATAATAATAAGTACTAGCTCCCCCAGAAGCTAAATATAGTATAGAGATCGAGCCAGGCTAAATACCTCCTTTCTTACTAATCTATAACCTCTCTATAAAAGAGTTAGAAACCCTCCGTAGCTATATAGAAATAGCTCTAGAGAAAGGATAGATATAGCCCTTAATAAGCCCTATAGGGGCCCCTATCTTTTTTATTTCTAAAAAAGATAGCTCGCTACACCTTTATATAGACTATTAGTACTTAAATAGTATTACTATTAAAAACTAATATTCGCTACCTCTAATTAGTGAAATACTAAATAGGCTCTCTAATATTAAATTCTTTACTAAGTTTAATTTGCGCGATACGTACCACTATATTTTAATTAAAATTAGAGACTATTAGAAAATAGCCTTCCGGATCTACTAGAGGTATTTTAAGTATAAGATACTACTATTTAGACTAATAAATATACCTATAATATTCTAAGTCTATATAAATATAGTATTTACTAATCTACTTAATAGATTCTATATAGTTTATCTAGATAATATTCTAATCTATAGTAATATCTTAGAGAAATACCGAGTATATATCTTATAGATCTTTAAGTGTTTTAAGCGCGCGTATCTATATCTAAAGGCCTTAAAATATAAGTTTAAAAAGACTTAAGTCTCTTTCCTTAGCTTTATTATAAAGCTAGAAGGAATTAAGATAGAGTAGAATAGAATAACTACTATTATCTAGTAGCTAATATCTAAGTTAGTAAAAGAAGTATAATTCTTTTTAGGGTTTACTAACTTTTATAAGTATTTTATTTATATCTATATAAGGACTATAACCCCCTTATTTAAAATTATAAAGGGTTATAAAAAGGGTAAATAGAAGCTGCCTTTTAGGTAGACTCCTAATACTTAAAGTATATTTAATAACCTTAAAAAGTATTTTATATTAGCCCCTTTTCTCGCTTATTTTGATCTAGCAAGGCGTATTTAGGTAGAAACAGACACCTTAAACTACACTAGTATAGTAATTCTCTCTTAACTATAAGAGGATATACTCTAGTATCTAGTAGCTTTCTAGTTAAGAAAATTTATTAAGGTAGAATCGCACTATAATATATATAATAAGGAGCTCCTTATAATTATTGCTACTTTTACCTACTAGAGGCACTATCTAGAAGGAAGTTAAGCCCTAGTAGAAGTCTACTCTAACTATACTAACCTAGAGTACTTTATAATAACTAAAGTACTTAATAGGTATTAGAGCTAATAGATAGAAGTACTTGGTATATATAACTTTATATTACTTCACTACCTAGGGAAGAGTAACTCTACTAATATACCTAGTTACTATATAGATTATACAGAGTTCTATTATAGAGAGGTCCTCCTATCTATACTATAGTAGAAGCTCTATTATAGGACCTAGAAGGAGTATAGCCTATAGCCCTCTAAGATACTGGTAAAGCTTATAAACTATATCTGGGTATATAATATAGCTATATATATATAACTATTAAAAAACCACGCCCCGTGTGTAAATCCTTTAGAAAAAGTACGCGGTAAGTATTAATAACTTAATACCTCCGCTAATATTAGAGAATAACTCCTAGGGTATCTCGTATTACACTTAGGAGTAGCTATAGCCACCCTAGGTGAGGTAATATATAAGGAAATACCCGAGCCCTTAAGCTTGCTAATATAGTAAATTTAAGGCCTTAATACTTTTATTATTAAATAAAAGAAGGAGTTTTTAGAGTAGGGTAACCTTATACTAAATAGTATTAACTAATTAGTAGACTATAGAGGGATCGTAGGAGAGAAAAGAACCCTGAGAATGGTAGAACACCACCAATTTTTGGTCAAACAAGACCAAAAGTAGGTCAAATTAAAGCGCTTCTTAAATATATCAATCTGATCGCTTTTCAGAGCCTGAAACCCTCCTGTTATCGAGGAATACCACTCTAAAAAGCAGCATTTATACTGAAAAAATTTTCTCTCAACTTGGGTGTTCCCTGCTAAGCTCTACCACGTAACTCCCCCTTCTTCTCTCTCTCTTCTTTCTACCCCCTTATCTAACCACTTACCTAACCACTTACCTAATCTCTTACCTAATCCCTTACCTAATTATCTTTCTCACGTGATTTTTACCACCACCAACTCAGCTAAAATCAGTACTTAATACCCTGTGGTTTAACTGAGCCACTAAGTCCCTGCAAGATAACTCTAGAAAAGAAATTTAGCTCTAGAAAAGATATACCTCTTTAGACTTCTTTAGAGAATATCTATTTCTATCTAGAAATCTAGAATAGAAGTTATTTAAATACGGCTTTTTATAAAGAAATATTAGAATTTAGATAGAGTAAGTTTAATATAATAACTTTTATCTATTCTAGTATCTTCTTATAGTTAGCTAGAGGCCTCTATAATACTTCGGTGGGGACCTCTACTCTATTATAAACTAAAGTAGTTATTTTAGATTTCTAATTCTCTGTCTAAAAAGAAAAGTGAAAATAGTTAAATACTACTATATAAAAAGTATTAGCTCTTTTATCTGGGATTCTTCTTGGAGAAAATAGGCACGTTAGTACCTACACCTTTTTCCCTTACTTCTCTTCCTTCTTCTAGACTATATACCTTTTTAGATATATCTAAGTCAGACTCTAGAAGTTTGAGGCAGACTTCTCTATTAAGAATATTCTCTAGTGGTTTTAAATAGGTTTCCCTACAAAAAACCTTCTAGTTTAGTAGTTCTCCTTAAAAACTACTACTAGAATATACTTCTCTAAGAAGGAGAGCTATATACTTGATTTTAAAGGAGATATATCTAGTTAAATTACTTCCTTCCCTTAATAAGTTTTCTTTTTCGAAGTTCTAGGTAAACTTTTTTAGGAAAAAACCTATCTCTTTACCTAGTACTAGCTAGAAGAGAGACTACTAGGGAATAGAGTAGTAGTCTCTAGAGGAAGTAGGCTTAAAAAGCCCCCTAGTACTTGAATCTAGGAACCCCTTCCAAATCTTGGCTAAAATAAGAAAGCCTAAAGAATCTGGAAGGGTTCTAGCTCAATTAAAGAAACGAGCCCTAGAGGACTCTCCCTCTAAAGCAAAGAATCAGAAGGAGGATAAAGTCCCTAAAACCCAAGCCTTTAATTTCTCCCTCTCTAATACTTATAGTCAGAATCTGGAGAATATCATTAAATTAATAGAATGGGAGCTAGAAACTGAAAAGGATAGAAAAGCTCTAGAGATTCTGGAAAATCAAAAGAGCCAATTCTAACAGCTTATTAAATATAAGCAGAAAAAGGTACCTACACCTAAAACCTCAATCCAGCTCCTAGAAGAGAGAATTCTGGAGCTTGAAAAGAATCAATCTTCTAAGCAGGAAAAGAAGGTAGTAGATACCTATGCTAATATAGTAAAGAAGGGGAAACTAGAAGAGCCAAAGTTAGTAGAGAAACCTATTAAACTAACTATAGCTAAAACTAGAAACTAGCTAGTCCCTAACCCCTCTAGAAAACTCTATATTAAAGCCCTAGAGCAGGATCTGACTAGACTAGAGGGTCTAAATATTAGAGATCAAATTAATCAAGACTTTAAAAGCCTTGAAAATATCTCAAAACCAGTTCTAGCTTTAGTATCTAAAACCTTTAAGGGTAAAGATATTCTTCTAATTACAATGCCAGGTTTTTCAGCTACTTTTCTACTAGAAAAGAAGAATATCTGGCAAAGAGTTATCTTAAAATTCTACCCCGCCTTAGAAGGAAAGATAGAAGCTAGAAAGGATGAAAATTGGCACTATTTAGTGGTTTATAGGATTTAGCTAGCCCCCTTTAGAGGGGAACAAGGACTTAAGCTACTAGAAAAGGAAATTACTACCTTTAATAAGGAATTATCTAATTCTATAGCTAAGACCCTAGTATGGTTAGCTAAACTAGAACAACTAGAAATAGATTCTAGAGCCTCTGCTCTTCTCTTTTTAAAAGAGAAAATAGAGCCTAGGCCTATTCTAATAGCAGGGAGCTGGAGAACTAGTGAAAGATATAGAGTAGATAAATCAAAAAGTCTCCCTAACTCTAGATCTAGAGCTAAAGTTCAATGCTATAGATGTCAGAAATATAGCTACCCCTCTACTAGATGTTTTCAGACTCCTAGATACCGAATCTATGCTCTAGAATATGAAACTAAATACTACTTTTATACTATATATAGTACTATAGGCAAAGAATGTCCTCATTCTAAGTCTAAATATGCTAACTGTGAAGAAAAACATACAGCAGATAGTGAGAAGTGCTCCTTTTACTAAAAACAAGAGCCTACTAGAAAACAACCTAGCTTTGCTTCTAATAAGAAGAATCAGGAAGTAAATCAGGAAAAGGCTAGAGAAGCTGGAGCCACTAATTTTTCTACTTCTAGACCTACTACTCCTAAAAAGAAGCTAGTTCTTAAAGTAGTAGAGATTCCACTCTCTCAAGAATCCTCTGAAATTTAGTTAATGGATCAAAATATAACTAATAATCAGAATTCTTCTAAATTAAGCTTTCTACAAAATAATGTGGCTCGAAAGGATATATCTATGCATACCTATTTAGATATAGCTTTTAATAAAAAGATTGATTTTGTTCTATTTTAGGAACCCTGGATAAGCTCTGATAATCAATATACAATCTCTCATCCATCCTATTATTGCCTTCTACCATTAGATAGAGAATATAGGCCTAGGGTAGCTATATTTAGTAGGAAGGCCTCTAGATTCCAGGCTAATCTAAGACTAGATATAGTTAACTCTCCGGATCTTCTAATTATAGATATCACTGATAAAGAAAGAGAGGTTAAAGATATTCAGCTTCTAAATATCTATAATGAACTTCCACTAGGAGGCCCTAAGGAAGGGAAAATAATAGAAAGGGAACTAATAGACTTTATTCCTTCTAAAAACTGTATATTAGGAGGAGATATAAATACCCACCACCCACTCTGGAATTTAAATATATCTACCTCTTTAAGAGCTGAAAACCTGGTACTATAGCTAGAAAGAAATAATATAGAGGTTATTAATAAGTAAGATAGACCAACATATCTAAAATCAATAGAGAATCCATCAATTATTGATTTAACCTGTTTATCTCAATCACTTCTAGAGAAGCCATTTAGGTGGTGGATAGAGGACTCCTTAGAATCTGGATCAGATCATGAAGTTATCTACTTCTATCTAGAAACTAATAGTTCTAATCTAGTAGAGAACCCTATATATTCTAATCAACTAAATCTACAAAATGTAGACTGGGAAAAATTTCTAGAGAAACTAGAACAAAATCAAGAGAAAGATCTATTTAGATCTTACCTAAAAGAGGATAGGGAGAGATATTCTAATATAGAACTAGAGAAGGAAGCTAAGCAAATACAAGGACTCCTAACTAGAACTATAGAAGATATAATCCCTAGAAAAAGAATATCAGAAAGATCAAAACCCTGGTGGACTAAAGATCTTAAAGAACTCTGAAAGAATATGAAAAAGGCTGGCTCTAGATATAAGGAAGGCCTAACTACCTTAGAACAATATAAGGAAGTTAGAAATAGCTACTTTAAGGAAGTTAAGAATGCAAAACAAACCTGCTAGAATAACTTTCTAGAAGAGGCTAAAGGGAAGGATATCTTCCTAGCCCTTAATTATACTAAGAAAAGAAGACTAGAGAAGCTCCCTATCCTAACCTATAAGGGTAGAGATAATCTAGAGACTAAAGCTACTTCTTTTTAAGAAAAATGTGAAGCCTTTATGGAGGTTCTTTTTAAATCACCACCTAGATCGGAAACTATAGACTACCTAGCCTATCAGGAGAAAGAATGGGAGTGGCCAGAACTTACTAAAGATGAGCTTAAAGAAGCCATTTTTATAAGCTCTCCTAGGAAAGCTCCAGGTCCTGATAGAATATCTTTTCTAATAATTCAAAAAGTTTTCCCTATATTAGAAAAGAGATTCTTTAGGCTTTACCGAGCACTATTTCAAAATAGGTTTCACCCAGAATACTAGAGAGAGGCAATAGGGGCTATTCTTCCTAAGCCCAATAGAGATTCAACTATCCCTAAGTCCTATAGGGTTATCTCTCTATTAAACTGTCTAGGGAAGGTCTTAGAGAAAATAATAGCTACTAGGCTAGGCTTCCTAGCTTCTAGTAAAGACCTTCTTTACTTTGATCAGTTAGGGGGAAGAAAGCAGTTTTCAGCTATAGATGCTGCTATAAGTCTTACCCATGATATTCAACTAGTAAAGAAAAGAGAACTAGTTACCTCTTCTTTTTTTATTGATATTAAGGGAGCATTTGATTATATTTCTCTAAATCAATTAATAAAGGTCTGTCAAGAACTAGGCCTTCCTAAATCTCTTATTCTATGGATATCTACCTTTATGTTTAAAAGAACTATTCAGCTAGCCTTTGATGGAGAAGTTCAAGATAAAAGAGATATAGAGATAGGAATACCACAAGGCTCTCCTATATCACCTATTCTTTTTATGATCTATATTAGAAATCTATTTAAAGATCACGAAAAACTAAGGGATATAAGATTACCTAGCTAGTAGAAGGCAATAATAGGATGGATGAGAGATTGTATATTGATTATCAAAGCTTATCCAGGGTTCCTGAAATAGAACAAAATCAATCTTTTTATTAAAAGCTATATCTAAATAGGTATATATAGATATATTCTTTCGAGCCATATTATTTTATAGAAAGCTTAATTTAGAAGAATTCTGATTATTAGTTATATTTTGATCCATTAACTAAATTTTAGAGGATTCTTGAGAGAGTGGAATCTCTACTGCTTTAAGAACTAGCTTCTTTTTAGGAGTAGTAGGTCTAGAAGTAGAAAAACTAGTAGCTCTAGCTTCTCTAGCCTTTTCCTGATTTACTTCCTGATTCTTCTTATTAGAAGCAAAGCTAGGTTGTTTTCTAGTAGGCTCTTATTTTTGGTAAAAGGAGCACTTCTTACCATCTACTGTATGTTTTTCTTTATAGTTAGTATATTTAGACTTAGAATAAGGATATTCTTTACCTATAATACTATATATAGTATAAAAGTGGTATTTAATTTTATATTCTAGAGCACAAATTCGGTATCTAGGAGTTTGAAAATATCTAGTAGAGGGGTAGCTATATTTCTGATATCTATAGTATTGAACTTTAGCTCTAGATCTAGAGTTAGGGAGACTTTTTGATTTATCTACTCTATATCTTTTACTAGTTCTCTAGCTCCCTGCTATTAGAATAGGCCTAGGCTCTATTTTCTCTTTTAAAAAGAGAAGAGCAGAGGCTCTAGAACCTATTTCTAGTTGTTCTGGTTTAGCTAACCATACTAGGGTCTTAGCTATAGAATTAGATAATTCCTCATTAAAGGTAGTAATTTCCTTTTCTAGTAGCTTAAGTCCTTGTTCCCCTCTAAAGGGGGCTAGCTGAATCCTATGAACCACTAAATAGTGCCAATTTTTATCCTTTCTAGCTTCTATCTTTCCTTCTAAGGCGGGGTAGAATTTTAAGATAACTCTTTGCCAGATATTCTTCTTTTCTAGTAGAAAAGTAGCTGAAAAACCTGGCATTGTAGTTAGAAGAATATCTTTACCCTTAAAGGTTTTAGATACTGAAGCCAGAACTAGTTTTGAGATATTTTCAAGGCTTTTAAAGTCCTGATTAATTTGATCTCTAATATTTAGACCCTCTAGTCTAGTCAGATCCTACTCTGGGGCTTTAATATAGAGTTTTCTAGAGGGGTTAGGGACTAGCTGGTTTCTAGTTTCAGCTATAGTTAGTTTGATAGGTTTCTCTACCAACTTTGGCTCTTCTAGTTTCCCCTTTTTCTGCTTATATTTAATAAGCTGTTGGAATTGGCTCTTTTGATTTTCTAGAATCTCTAGAGCTTTTCTATCCTTTTTAGTTTCTAGCTCCCATTCTATTAATTTAATGATATTCTCCAGATTCTAACTATAAGTATTAGAGAGGGAGAAATTAAAGGCTTGGGTTTTAGGGACTTTATCCTCCTTCTGATTCTTTGCTTTAGAGGGAGAGTCCTCTAGGGCTCGTTTCTTTAATTGAGCTAGAACCCTTCCAGATTCTTTAGGCTTTCTTATTTTAGCTAAGATTTGGAAGGGGTTCCTAGATTCAAGTACTAGGGGGCTTTTTAAGCCCACTTCCTCTAGAGACTGCTGCTCCATTCCCTAGCAGTCTCTCTTCTAGCTAGTACTAGGTAAAGAGATAGGTTTTTTCCTAAGAAAGTTTACCTAGAACTTCGAAAAAGAAAACTTGTTAAGGGAAGGAAGTAATTTAACTAGATATATCTCTTTTAAAATCAAGCATATAGCTCTCCTTCTTAGAGAAGTATATTCTAGTAGTAGTTTTTAAGGAGAACTACTAAACTAGAAGGTTTTTTGTAGGGAAACCTATTTAAAACCACTAGAGAATATTCTTAATAGAGAAGTCTGCCTCAAACTTCTAGAGTCTGACTTAGATATATCTAAAAAGGTATATAGTCTAGAAGAGGGAAGAGAAGTAAGGGGGAAAGGTGTAGGTACTAACGTGCCTGTTTTCTCTAAGAAGAATCCTAGGTAAAAGAGCTAATACTTTTTATATAGTAGTATTTAACTATTTTCACTTTTCTTTTTAAGCAGAGAATTAGAAATCTAAAATAACTACTTTAGTTTATAATAGAGTAGAGGTCCCCACCAAAGTATTATAGAGGCCTCTAGCTAACTATAAGAAGATACTAGAATAGATAAAAGTTATTGTGTTAAACTCACTCTATCTAAATTCTAATATTTCTTTATAGAAAGCCGTATTTAAATAACTTCTATTTTAGATTTCTAGATAGAAATAGATATTCTCTAAAGAAGTCTAAAGAGGTATATCTTTTCTAGAGCTAGATTTCTTTTCTAGAGTTATCTTGCAGGGACTTAGTGGCTCAGTTAAACCACAGGGTATTAAGTACTGATTTTAGCTGAGTTGGTGGTGGTAAAAATCACGTGAGAAAGGTAATTAGATAAGGGATTAGGTAAGAGATCATGTAAGTGGTTAGGTAAGTGATTAGATAAGGGGGGTAGAAAGAAGAGAGAGAGAAGAAGGGGGAGTCACGTGGTAGAGCTTGGCAGGGAACACCTAAGTTGAGAGAAAAATTTTTTCAGCACAAATGCTGCTTTTTAGGGTGGTATTCCTCGATAATAGGAGGGTTTCAGGCTCTGAAAAGCGATCAGATTGATGTGTTTAAGAAGCGCTTTAATTTGACCTACTTTTGGTCTTGTTTGACCAAAAATTGGTGGTGTTCTGCCATTCGTTCTCTGGGGGGTGTTGATCTAGGGGGTGTTGATCTAGTCAATCTAGTAAAGAGATAGCTAAAAAAGAGTATATAGACCTACTTAAGGAGGTTTTAAAGAATAAAGATAGTATTATTTACTACTCTAATGGCTCAAAGCTAGACTCAGGATATCTAGGGGCAGGGATCTATAACTTTAGAACCTCAAGCTACAGATCCTGGGGTCTAGGAACTGACTTAGAAGTCTTTGATACTGAACTTTTTACTATTAAACAAGCCTTTATTAAAGGCTTAAAAGCTATTAAGAAGAGCTCTTCTTTAATAAATCCACTCTTTATTTACTCTTCTAAGAAAGAGTTCTAGGTATTTATAGATAGTTAGGCCGCTATCCAGAGACTACAGAAATCATACCTAGAAGGTGGTGAGATATATATCTCTAGGATTAGAAGAATAGCTAAAGAGCTAAAAGATAGAGACTATTAGATAAAGATAGTCTGGGTTCTAGCTCACCAGAATATTCTAGGTAATAAAAAAGTAGACTTTGCTACTAAGTTAGGGGCTAGATCTAGAGACTCTAGGGATATTCTTAAGAATAAATATACCTCTTTAGCAACTATTAAGAGGCATATTAAGGAAATAGCCCTAGAGGAATAGAATCAAGATCTAGAAGAAAAGAGGAAACGAGGCCTAGAAAAGGACTATCTCCCCTTTTAAACTACCCCTAAGTGGCAACCTTCTAAAGATAACTGGCTTAAGAAGCTTTGATCAACTAGAAGTCAGCTTAAACTAGGTTATAGATACTTTAGATCCTACCTAAGAAGACTCCCTAGATATAACTCTCAAGCCTGTTAGGCCTGTGAGGGAAATCAGAAGGAGACCCTAACACATCTTTTACTTCTCTGCTCTAGCTATAAAGAGCCTAGGGAACGGTTAAAAAGAGAAAAGAAGATTCAAGAATGGAATCTAAAATATATCTTTCAAACAAAGAAAGGGAAATAATGGCTTCTAAGCTATTTAATAGAAATAAAAATAGCTACTAGAAAGTGGCTTCTAGAAGAAAATAGGAGTTAAAAGACTCTAAAGACATTCTTTACTTATTTCTTTTCTATTTAACTTACACTCTTTAATTTTCTTTCTTTATTTATCTATCTCTTTAGGGATTTACTTTTATTTACTTTCTTTCCTTTAAATTTAAAACTATTTAGTTCTCTTTAAAGAGGCTAGATTAATACATCTAAATTTCTTATCTTTGAGGATAAATTGTACCTGCACCTGCTGTATTTAAATTCAGCCACGGATTAGCTAGGTTTTGGTTATTTTAGGTAGTGAACTCCTCATAGTCCTTGACTGCATAGGAGTATAATGAAGAATAATAATAATAATAATATCCCTTATATCGATAACTAACCTTTGTAGCATTAATTGTCCCACACCTACGGTTATAGGCACCCGAATAGAGATTTCGACTCACTATTTACCCTTTATTACCTCGACGTCTACCCACGACTAGTAGCAAAGGTTATACCCACACGTATCTACTACGATATCACGACCCCGATTAGTAGAAGCACTTTTACTTAAAAGGAATATTTAGGTACGTATCCCCTACCCTGAATATTTGAAGAACTAATTAGGAATAATAACTACCTTTAACCTAACCAACATATCTACTATAAGCGGAACTACTAGTAACCTTAACTATATTCTAATCTAACTCAAGCAACAGATCGCTACCTTGGAAGCGAAAATCAACGAACAGGATTATAAGGACGATATCTAGTAGTGTGAAATATAGATTAGAGGATTAGTTGACGAAATATATATTCTAAAAGCACGCACCGGAGATTTACGAGTATTAGTTAAGATTAGGATACCCGATACCTTTAAAGGAGAACGCAATAAGCTAGAGCACTTCTTAAGTAAATGTGATATCTACCTAGCTACTAAACCAGGAATTACCAAAGTTGAGAAGGTGATCTTTATAGGATCTTACTTACGCGATACCGCAGCTATATAGTTCAAACCAATACTCGAGGACTAGATTAATACCTAGGGATAACTAAAAATATACGTAGATATACTAGGAAGCTACTTATAGTTCAAAGCCGTGATTAGATAGTTCTTTAGAGACACGGACCGCAAATAAATACTCAAACGGAAACTAGCTAACCTATAATAGATAAGAGACGTAGCTTAGTTTATAGTATAGTTATAGTAACTATATTAAGAATTAGAGATCCACGACAATAATAGGAAAATAGCTATCTTTAAGCAAGGACTTAAACCAGAGACTTAATATAAAACTATTAAGATAGGACTATTTATAAACTACACCTCTATAGTTAAAATGGCGGTATGAATCGACAATTAGTTATATAACTTACGGAACCTACAATAAGGAAAAGTAACCTTTTAGAAAGGAATAAACTAACGAAGTATAAGTAAACGAGATAATTATAGGCTAATACTAATAGAACTCGATATTACTAAGAAAAGACCCTTTAATAAAGAAAAGAACGAACGATATAGAAAATAGAAGCTATATTTTTATTATAAAAAACTAGGACACTAGGTAAGGAATTATAGAAAGAAATAGGGAGATATATAGAAAAGTCTAAGCGCTACTACTATAGCAAAGCCTAGTAGTATAGATAATACGAAGTACCACGGAACTGGAAAAAGACTTAATATTACCACTATAGTAAGGCTTAGTAGTAACGAGGAACCCGGATATAAGAAGGACTCTAAACAAAAAGAGTATCCACGAGTAATAAGACTAGCGTTATAAAGACAAGACGCGACGCTAGGATAGGAATAGAGGTACCTAGAAGGATATAGGAGGGAACGATAGGAACAAGATAACCTACCTACGGATTAAGAATACGACCTTATAACAGGACCTAACTAAGGAATCATAACCCCAGAACAAACGGATTTAGAAGGAGAAACCAAGCTAGAGGAAGGAGAAATACTAGAGTTAGATCAAGAAGACTCAGACTGGGAAAACGTATTACTAACGATTAAGGAAGAACCGCTACTATATAGATAGGAGTTTAAGGAAATATTCGAAAAAGACGACTACCTAACCAGATCAATAATAGGAGAATGCGAATACGAACCTATATATAAAAGTAAGAGATAAAAAAACCTATACGCGGAACTATATTATAGTAAAAATAAATAACTAATAAAGATTAAGGATAGCCTTAAGGAATATATAAATAACTTCGATAATAAATATTAGACGGTATATAAATAAAAGGGCCTTTATTTTATATATAATATAAGAAAATAAAGAGAGGTTAGTGACCTAGCTTATCTATATTACGACGAGTACGAATAGGATTACTACTATAAATACCATATATTTAAGGAAATATAGAAGTATAGATGAAGACTTTACTATAAAGATTGCAAGTAATACCCGTAATATAAAGACAATAAATAGATCTACTAGAGATACTATAATAATCAGGAATATACTATATATAACAAATACTAAGGATAGATTAATAGATAAAATATCGAAATAATAAATACCGAGAATATTATACCGTACGAGAAGTTAGAAATTATATACTAGAATAATAAGTAGAAAGTGAAAATCTTATATTAAGGATATATAGTAGAATTTACAGACGATATAGTAATAGAGTACTAGCTAAGTATAATCAGAGTACCAAGATAAAAGCTATAAGAGAAAGAAGAACGACAGCGATAGTAATAAAAAGTATAAGAATAAGAAGAAATCTTATTAGATAAATCTAAATAGGACGAAATGCACGAATATACGAATATAATTTAAAAAGAAGCTTATAATTAATAATACCGAGACAAACTAGTTAATAGACTAAAAAAGAAGTAGAGTCTAGCTGCAACATATAGATATCACCTGGTGATAGTAGTGAACTTAGTAGGGAAATACGCGCGAGCCCTAGTCGATTCAGGAGCTACTAGGAACTTTATTAACTCACGATATATAAAAGAATCAGGAATTACTATATAAGAAAAAGAAGAACTATATTAATTAGGAGGACTCGAAGAGGAGTAGACCAGTATTATAAATAAAGAGACCACTAATATAAAGGTACACGTCAAAGGATGGTATAAGGGAAGAGAGTATTTCAATATAACTAACCTAGGAGGATATAATATTGTCATAGGACTCCTATGGTTACGAAAATATAACCTAATAGTAAACTAGAGAGATGGCATATTATAACTAGATAGTGGAAAGAAAAGCCGCTCTAACCAGAACCCGGATACCTTGGCGGCCACCTATAATGAGAGCAAGGACAGGGGTCAGATACTGGGTATAGCGCCCCAGGTCGAAAAGGGAACTAGGAAAACTGCGAGAGATCGATCATAAGGAAAGCAGAGAATAGTTTACTAAAAGTAGGATACTACCAAATTAGAAAAATTACGATAATAGATACCCTAGGAATACCACGATTTGATTGAAGTATTTAGAGAATACAAACTATCGGAAAGCTTGCTAGAATATTAGGTATAGAATCATAAGATACCCCTTAAGGAAGGGACGGAGCCTATATATAAACCTATATATAGGTTGATAGAAAAAGAACTCGAAGAATTATAGATATATATTAATAAAAATCCAGAAAAAGGATATATACGAGAATTAATATCACTAGTAGAATACCCGATTATCTTTATACTAAAGAAAGATAGATTACTACGACTATGCGTGGATTATAGATAACTTAACGATATAACGGTTAAGAATAGATATCCTTTACCCCTAATTGAAGAACTATAGAGTCGATTTAGAGGCACTATATAGTTTATAGCATTAGATATACGAGAAGCCTATCACCAGATATATATTAAGAAAGGAGAAGAATAAAAGACTATATTCAGAACGAGATTTGAACTTTACGAATATTAGGTTATACCTTTTAAATTAACTAATATACTAGTAATGTTCTAAGCCTTTATTAATAACGTACTATACGAATATCTAAACATATTTGTGGTAGTATACTTAGACGATATCCTTATCTTTACTAAAAGAAGCCGCGAGAACTATATGGAAAAAGTTAGAATAATACTCAAGCGACTATAGGAGTATAACCTATACCTTAAAGTATCGAAATATAAGTTTTATAGACAAGAAGTTAAGTTTCTAGGATACGTTATATTAATTAAAGGAATCTAGATAGACCCGGATAAGATTAAAGCAATTAATAAATAGCCTATACTAATAATAGTAAAAGAAGTTTAGTAGTTTTATAGACTTGCGAACTACTACCAACAATATATCTATAAATTCTTAGTAATTACGAAACTATTAACGGAACTATTTAGAAAAGAAAAAGAATTCTTATAGATCAAACGAGAGGAATCAGCATTCTAAGAACTAAAAGAAAAGTTTAGATAAGGAGATATACGATTATACTTCAACCTAGATAAAGAAGCATATATTAATACAGACGTATTAGACTACGCTATTGGAGCCAGGTTATAGCAGAAAGATGAAAATAGAAAACTACGACTTATAGTATATTATACTAGGATAATAACACCTACGGAATAGAATTATAATATCTATAATAAGGAATTATTAGTAATTATTACTATATTTAAGAAATAGAGATAAAAATTATAAGGAGCCAAACACCGAGTTATAGTAATAAGCGATCACCAGAACCTAACATACTTTATAACCACGAAGGAATTAACTTAATAACAATCAAGATAGTACATAGAGATCTTGGCGTACTATAACTTTAGGATATAATATTATAAAGGAATAGAGAACACTTTTATAGACGCATTAAGCAGACAACCAGATTTGATAATAAAAGAAAGAGAATATAGAGTAATCTTATATCTAGATACAAATACTAGTAATATAGTCTTGGATACACAAGTATTGAGGGCTACTAGGATAGTTATATCCGATACAGATACCCTGGAAGCTAAGATATAGACATACTTAGAATAAAACCCTTTAGTTAGGAAGCTCTCGAGCTTAAGTAAGTGATACTAAGAAGAGAATAGTCTACTCTTATACTAAGGATAGATATATATACCTAAAGAGGTACGACGACGAATACTAAAGGAAAGTCACGACAATCTAAGTACAGGATACTTTGGAATTAACAAAACTATAGAATGAGTTACAAGAAACTACTTTTAACCAGGTATATAGAGAGATATTAGACGATATATCTAGGAGTATAATACCTATTAATAAAATAAGAACAACCGACACGCACTATATGGACTTTTATAGCCTATACTATATAAGGATACACTATAGAAATCAATAGCGATAGACTTTATTGTGAAACTACCAAAATTAAAAGAGCCACGGACGGGTATATAATATAATATAATAATAATAATTATAGACTAACTAACAAGGTACACTTACTTTATTCCCTTTATTAAAAAGATATTAGTACTAGATATAGTATATATTTTATTATAATAAGTTTTTACTAATCACGGATTACCTAATGAAATTATATCGGATAGAGATACACGGTTTATAAGCAAATTCTAGAAGATACTTACTAAAAGAATGGGGATTAAATAGAAAGCGTCTACGGCGTATCACCCTCAGACAAACAGATAGAGTGAATAGATAAATCAGACTATTAAATAGTATCTAAGATATTATATTAACTATAAATAGAATAATTAGATTAAACTACTACTTATAGTATAGCTCGCCTATAATAGAGCTAAGATAGCCTTAATAGGCATAATACCTTTCTTTATAAACTACGGACGAGAACTAGAAGTTATAAAAATACCTAGAAAAGCGAAGACTTATATACAAGAAATAGAGATATTAGTAGAAAAATTACGAATACTATATAAAAATATAAAAAAGGAACTGGAATTCCTAAATTACTAAATAAGTAACTACTACGATAAATAACGTATAGAAGCGCCAACCTTTAAGAAAGGGGAGAAAGTATTTCTACTATAATAAAATATTAAGACTACGAGACTAAATAATAAACTAAATTATTAAAAAATAGGACTATTTAAGATTTTAGAGAAACTCGGATAAGTTAATTATAAACTCTAACTACTAATATATATAAAAATACACCTAGTATTTTATATCTTATTAATCGAAAAAGCACCCTAAAATACCAAACTATACAAACCGGAAATATAAGAAGAAAATTAAGAATAAGAATATAAAGTAGAAAGAATTCTAAACGAGAAAAGGATTAGCGGAGAACTTTACTATCTAGTAAAATAAAAAGGCTACAATAACTTAGAAAATACTTATAAGCCTATAAAAAACCTTAAAAACGCACTCGAAGCAATCAAGGCTTATTAAGACTAAGGAGGGAAGAGTCTAAAAGTAACTAATCCTAGAAAAATAAATTTAGACCTTTAATAGATTCCGAAGGACTAGATAACGGAAAAGAGGAAGTATCGAGATATTTTAAAACCTTAGTATCGTAGGATAATATCTATATACTATAATTACGAATGAATTGCTAAGATTTATATAGTTGCATATAGGTATTCAGAATAGTCGATAGATACCGCTATAATATAGTAACGCAACCCTAAGTAATCTTAATCTTACGCTAAAAATAGGAAATATCTATATCGAAATTAGCTAACTTACGAGTAACCGAAGCTTTATCCTTATACTATTTCTCCTACTCCCCGATACTAAATAACCGTTATTTATACTTCCAACCCCGGCGGGTATATTTAGAATATTTCTTGAATTTATTATATATAATATATAAGGAAAAGTTAAGAGTGTAGCCTTTATAAGGAAAATCTACTAGAAAGCTATATTAGATGATAAAATTAGCGCGATAATGATTCTCTAGATAAGAATTACGCGGGGTATGAGATTTCTTGATTTTAGAAGATATTTTAGAGAAAGGAGAACTTACTAAACCCAATATAATAGGAGCGATACTTACTACTTATATATAAAGAAAGAGCAAGGGAGAATTAAGAAAACGATCGAGACAATTTGTTAAGAGAGGAGGAGATAATATTATAGACTACCTATAGCGTAGCCTAGATAAATATATTTATTGGACAAATAAAGTTACGGTATAGAAGAACCTTATAGATTATATAATTATAAATAGTACTAACTTACTAAGACTACTAGATAGTGTTAATAGTACTACAATAAGATAGTACTATAATAGTACTAGGAGTAATAGTTCTATATAGTACTAAGGGGAAACTACCAGGAGTAGTACTATATTAGAATAAGGGACCTTGATATCTTATATATATAAGGGCACTTATTGCCTACCTTAATTAAGAGTTATCTTTTAATACTTATAATTAAAGTAGCCTTTATAGTAAGTTATAGCTTTATAGCACTAATTAATATAAGTATACTTCCCTTTATCTATTTAATATCCTAAGCTACCCTTATACTAGACTTAACTAGTGTACTAGCTTTATTATAGACAAGGAACTCAGAGCGTGACTATAATACTAAGCTAGACTTAGAGCTATAATCTTGAAGCCAGATACTAAAGTATCTTTCTATAACTAGATAGCTTCGTTAATACTTCGCTGCTACCCTAACCTATCTATAAAGCACCTTAGCACCCTTTTACTAAGACGTTATCCCTTATATCGATAACCAACCTTTGTAGCAGGGAGATAAAACTAGGATAGAAAGTTTAGGGGAATCTAAGGGAGAGTAAAGTCTATTATTATTTCTATTACAGATTATATAGACCTATTAATATCTATAGGAATATATATATCGAGTAAGAAGTATCTTATTTACTTATACTATAAATATATAAGGTATTAAAATAAATACTACGAGCGCTATATAAGAAGACTCCTATATAAAACTTGATAGGGTACTTATATAAAACTATTAGGGAATATACTATAGACTAGGAAATAAGGGTATTAGACTAGTAAAGATAAATATTAATAATAGTAATAATATTAGTAATAATATTATTATTAAGAAGTTAATGCTATAACCGCGAGGATATAAATAAAATAACGTTCCTTACGTGATATAGTAATACCACGACGCTACCTACGTGATACCCTACTAAAACTAGTATAGGGACTGGGATAATATAAGCAGTATAATGCCGCTAGTATCTATAGAACAGAACTCCACGCTTCGAGTACTAACGACTTATATAATCACGCCCTAAGCGCGGCTTATATAAGCCAAATATCTGCCTATACCAAATTTATATAGCAAAGAGTATACCACCTATACCCTGTTTATACTTAACCTATAGAGTCGCCGGGGACGGCTCTATAAAAAGGGGGGGCAATTATTATACCAAGAGAGTTCGCCCTGTTACTAACTAAGCCCTTACTAAGGCTAACTAAGCTACGTATATATATACCTGACTTCTTCCTTCTATTCCAGAAGTTAGTGATTAGTTCCTTAGTAATATCACACCTACGTTTACGCTCGAACCGCTCTTTCCTAGTAACTGCAGCGTCTATAGCTACCTAGCCTCACACCTATAAGGATAGTAGTAGCTTAATACCTACTATTTATTAAGGTACTTAAGCTTCTTATAGCTATCTATAATAGGGCCGACCTATTTAGGTGGTCTAACTAGCCGCTAGGGAAGGGGCTATCTAGATTAAATCGAGCCCGTGAATACCTTCTTATAATCTATCCTCTTACGAGGCTAGCTATCTATCTCTAGTCTAATACTAGTTATAATATTATATTCTTTAAGGTAGTCGCGGGATATCTAGAACTATACTATACTAACTTAATATTTACTCTAATTAAGGGGGGAAATATTTAACTATCTACTAAGCTTAGCTATATTTACCTAGTATCTCTTAGTAACAATAGAATATTCTAACTAGATGGCGAGTATAGGGTCGATCTATATACCTACTAGGATACTACGCCGCTAGTAGTTAAGGTTAGGCGGCCGCCGCGTCTGCTACCCCTAGAATATAACCTACTGGCTTCATTAGGCCGGCAGGGTACCCATTGAAGTACCCATAGAATAGACACAGAAAGGTACACTGCTGACCGGCTCAGGTTGGGTGTATAATGAGAACATATATATATATATGTACGTAGTCCAATAGTTGACCGTCTGTACGTCGCCTCGTTCCCGTTGCCTACAGAGACAAGATTAGCTTGTAAACCCTATGAGTGTGATTTTCTCGAGGTGAAATCCTTCCAGCGCAGGTCAAGAGCTGTTCCAGGGATGACCGCAGAGGCACGCTATCCAATCCTTTCTGAACTACCATAGTATCTCCTATCTTTCTCATACGAGTATATAGTCTTATATATCTATATTACACGATTATCGCAATAAGAACGCGTCTTACATTACACTCTACACGAATGCCAAGGTGCTAATGACGAACAAGCTTGTTCTTCAACAGAATATTCGTGACTTAATTCCAACATTTTGGTCACGGGGCCACGCGTTTCTCACGTGATCACCTTATTTAATACGTGCTCCTTTATCCTTCGAGATATTCTGGTTCTTCGTGTCATTTCTTGTATCTAGAACCGACTCCTATTTCAATATAATTGCATTGACTGACCAGCTCTGTTGAAACCCTTACAATTTTAAGATGCAATCGAACACTCCTATCCTCAATCTACCACTGGAGCTGCTACTCATCATTCCTGAATTGCTTGAGAAAGAAAGAGATATTAACGCTTTGTCACAGACCAGCCGATATTTCTACAAGGTTGTTAATCCTCACCTCTATCGACGCAATGCACGGAGCTCGAACGGCTCAGCACTCCTCTGGGCCGCAAAATATGGACTTCAAGCTACAGCTGCAAAGAGCATTCAAGAGTATAGGAATACTAAGGCATGTCAGAATTGGCTCCAAAGATCATTCCATCTGGCAGTGGAGAATGGACATGAAGCGATAGTGAAGTTGCTTCTCAGCACTGGCAAGGTGGATATCAATCAAAGGGATGAGGATGGCTGGACACCACTGTCGTTCGCAGCCGCCAACGGACACGAAGCGGTGGTGGAATTACTTCTTAGCACTGGGAAGGCGAATATCAACCAAAAAGATAGGCACGGCCGGACGCCACTACTTCATGCTGCAATATCCGGGCACAAGCCGGTGGTGGAATTCCTACTCAGCACTGGGAAGGTAGACACCGACCAAAAAGATGAGTATCGCCGAACGCCACTATTTCATGCTGCAATATCCGGGCACAAGCCGGTGGTGGAATTCCTACTCAGCACTGGCAAGGCCGATCCTAGCAATGATGATGCGCTTAGCCAGACACCACTATTGTGCGCGGCAGCCAACGGACACGAAGCAGTGGTGGAGTTACTTCTCAGCACTGGGAAGGCGAATATCAACCAAAGAGATGGGCTCGGCCGGACGCCACTATTTCATGCTGCAATATCCGGGCACAAGCCGGTGGTGGAATTACTACTTAGCACTGGCAAGGTAGATATCAATCAAAGGGATAAGTATGGCTGGACACCACTGTCGTTCGCAGCCGCTAACGAAGACGAAGCAGTGGTGGAATTCCTACTCAGCACCGGGAAGGTGGATACCAACCAAACAGATTATAAGCATGGCTGGACGCCACTGTTTCATGCTACAATGTCCGGTTACAAGCCGATGGTGGAATTACTACTCTGCACTGGCAAGGCCGATCCTAGCTGTAAGGATAGGTTTGGCAGGACACCACTATTGTACGCGGCAGCCAACGGACACGAAGCGGTGGTGGAATTACTTCTCAGCACTGGCAAGGTGGATATCAATCAAAAGGATAAGGATGGCTGGACACCACTGTCGTCCGCAGCCGCTCACGGACACAAAGCAGTGGTGGAATTCCTACTCAGCACTGGGAAGGTGGATAACGACCAAAAAGATGAGCATGGCTGGACGCCACTGTTTCATGCTGCAATGTCCGGGCACAAGCCGATGGTAGAATTCCTACTCAGCACTGGCAAGGCCGATTCTAGCTGTAAGGACAGGTATGGCTGGACACCATTGTTGCACGCGGCAAGGGACGGACATGCGGCAGTGGTGGAGCTCCTCCTGAGTTCTGGTAAGGCAGATGTTGATTATCAGGACAGGAAAGGCCGGACACCACTGTTGCTTGCAACACAGAATGGACATGAAGCAGTGGTGAAGTTACTACTGGCACACAAGGCAGACGCCCATTACAATCGATAGCACAGGGGCAGAGATATAGAAAGCCGTCCTTGGCCTCGTTGCCGCCGCTTCGCAAGATCCGCATATTGGTCGCACCAAATGTAGCGTATGTATCGTATCGTAGCATCCGGAAATATCAGTCGACTAGTTCCGTGGTCTTTCTGTAGGGCCTGTGCTTCACGTAGGCTATAACAAAGCTAGCCCTCCAGCAAGTTGAAGAGAACTGGTAGCAAATTGACCCCATCTCCGCTTCCTAAAAACTGAATAAAGGGTTGGTCAATGATTTCGCTTAGGCACTACGGATATGGCTCAGACGGGCTTGTATTTTTTTTGGCTTACATACCGTGGAATCAAACTGTATCATGTGACTTTTGGCTTTGGGCCCCTCTGACTCACAGAGCCTCGTTGGAAATTTCCAACGAAACCTTCATCTCCCAGATGCGGTTGCTGTGAGCTTAGTCAGCATATGCTGTTGGTGTATAAAGCAGGAAACGGAAAGAATTCCGACAGAAAACCCCCTTTCACCACCTTTCAATATGCAGATGTCCCTCTTATTCGGGACGACAGGGCGGATAACCCTTGATACTCCTACAGGTCAAATTGTACCGTTGACGATTAGAGCAGATATAGGGGAGGCTCGTGAAAGAGCCGATCCAACTAGCTTGTATAGCTGGAGGCCCTTTGCAGATGGGTTGATGCTAAATAAGAGCAATGAAAAAAAATTGCCATGGTTACTTTCTACTACCCCCATGCTCATTAGAACAAAACCTTCCTAGCAGCATTAATACCACTAAGGTCCCACCTCTGCGGCGCAGTCAGATCCATCCACGCTGACCAGTCGCTCCAAAAAGCAGGTCTCAAAATCTGTGCATATTCCCAATAATCTGGATACCACCCTGCGTATTCCCAGTCCAGTATTCCCGTTATGTTGTTTCGCTCGTCGATCATAATATTGCGAGGCGCTATATCACCATGCGTGAAAACTGAGCAGTCGGATCGTGGCAACATATCAGGTAACTGATGTTTGTATTGACGGCCTCCGAAATGTAAATAGCGTTCGAAGATGCGGGTGCGCAGATCTGTATCACTTGTCAGGGGTCGAGCGGGGTCCCCCAGGTCTTCAAGCAATGGATCCTTTGTAAGGGAGCCGTCGGCGGCGCACTGAAAAAGACCATCAAGTTCTGGAGGACGAGGGATAGCTCGTATCTGAGAGATCATATTCCAGACTTGAAGGCAAACGGACTTTTTGCTCTGTTCGTCTAGTGTGTTCCACCTCTTTTCCAGGGAAACCCCTCGAACAAGGGCCATCCAGATTCTCCCATCATCAGGGCCAAATTGCGTGAAAAGGACCTCAGGCACAGGAACCGAAGTGTACTTGTATACCATCCTCATCGCTTCAGGCTCAGCTTGCCGCACGCCGTGCCCGGACTTGGACACGTACGAAGAATCATGCTCAAGTACTGTCCGGCCCATCTGTTTGCTAAGGACGGTGATTACCTCCTGATCCGGAGGAAGACTTGATGGATTTGGGGCTGTTGAACAGGGATACAACGCTTTGCCGATTTTGATATAATGGGCACCCTCTCGCATATCTCGGGTTTCGAAAGGAATGTCAGCGGAAGAGTTAGCCATTGTGCGAAGGGTTTTGAGAAGCTGAAGGACAGTTAACAGCCTGCTTCGCCCAGATGCATGTCAAGTTATTTGCCGCCACCAATATATGACAAGAGGCTGATAAAGATGAAGCCACATCGATGCGGTCGGGTCTAAAGATGAGACAAAAGAGAGTTGGCTCGGAGCAAACCCTGTTCCGCTCCGTACGGTGAGTGCCTAACGGTAGGAGACTAGCGTATCCTTAGACTCCAAGTTTTGATGGTTCAAGACCAAACATCTTTTTCGACTTCTTGGTTTATTTCGTGCTCATCTCTTCAATGCTGGACAAAATGATTGGTTCCAAATTATGATTGTAGGCAACATCATTTGTCTGTCCATCAATATAGGCCTATAACCAGAGCGGTTCGAGATGTGCATATGCGGATCCGGAATTTTCTTTTGTCATTTTTAGGCATCAATGGACGCACGGGCCGAGAGAGAGGGGTTATAAACAGATGCGATGGCTGCATCAAAAAGTACCAGAGTCAAGCAACGCCTGACCGAGAAACTGAAGACTCAAGGATCCACAAATAGCAATCGTGAGTGGGCAATACGGCACCTTTCTATTCCATCCCACTAAGTGTAAAGTAGGAAATGAGCGACTATCCAACATCCAGTACTCCCGTCAAAACAGTCGGTCTCAGAGAGATATGCGAGGTCAATGGTCGATACTTCTCTAGGAAGACGTGTACTCAGCAATGGTTTGAATACCAACCCGAAGATACCTCACCACCAGCCAGCCAGGCGCAGTCCCAGGCTCTAGAGCTCTCGCTCGTTCATCAAAAACAGGGTCCGGGCGAACCTCTACACTGGGCTCTCCTTGTCGCCCGCGAAAATCAGCCGGGCATGGTATATCAGGTTAAAGGAGATGCAGAATACATGACGTATCAGGCTCCGAACCGCTCAGTCGACATAACTAGTTCTGCATCTTTCTTGACTATGTACCAATTGGCTGTCGTGACAGAGCAGCAGGCTGCGGTGGTGAAAGAGGTCGCAGATAACGAAACCCCTCCTCGAGCACCTAATCGGCAATCTGTCAAGGAGAACTGCCAAGGCTGGACCGTGCGAGTTATCACTAAATTGGTTGAAAAGGGCATTGTATCAAATGCGAAGCTTCAAATGGCTAAATCGATGATGCAACCAGTTTGAGGCTTGTACTTGGCTACAGCGGGTGTTTTATTTGACGAAACCTTTCCGCTCCTTTTGTAATTTCTTCCTCCACTCCATTTTGCTCCAGAAAGGGAGTTCAATGCATATCCTGGTTGCTTCCACAAAATCCCTACCACAATACGCCGCAGCAAGAACATCGGTTGCCTTCTTGTACCACTATAGTATAACATGACATGGCCCAAAGTTGAGCAGGTATAAAAGAGAGCAAGATATGACCGATCTCGATGTAGAGACCAAAAATTTTTGCAGATCCGTCTTAATCCCCTGATATAACACCTAATTGCATTTTATCATGCCTAAATCCCACTCTTCCCCAGCTATGCCTTCTGGACATGGCGATCCCATCATAAAAACGACAACTTCGTGAATAAACTTACAAACTCTCCTATCTGGGAAGAAAGTGCAGCACCCAGACCAAAAAGACAAGGGTCGAGGATAGCGAGAAAAATCACCACCTTGTAGTACGTACTCTGTACAATGCGTTTCACCGCATCTGGAATTGCTGTATATGACTCATTATTATAACAAAGGTTGGTATGGTGACCCCCGTCACCATCCCCTCTCTTCAGTTTCTCTGAAGATATGGAGGCAACAATATGGGTCTGAAAGAGAGTGGATTTGTGATTAGGTTTGAAATCGGACAGCGAGTCCTGGGAGGAAAAGGCGACCAACGCTCGGAGGTTTCTAGACTAAAATAATCGAATGTTACTGTATCCCTGCCATGGGTAGTGCGCTTTGGTAACAGCGTGACCATTTCGTAAGTGACTCATAACATGACAGTTTATACTCTGTACATTTTATAGCTACCAAATCCGCCTTGCATTGGGGGCGCCTAGAATTTGGTGAGACGCGTTTCGAGGAGGGTTGTGTAAAAATGAACTTGTAATAAAAAAGGATGAATTGTACAAGTTTCGCATGGGTTGGATGCCGTATTGTTTGCTCAACTTGGATAATGGGTCCAACTTCAGCTAAATGTCGAATTCCGGAACACAACCAAAACCGTCAAAATGGTAAAGTGTAAAGTACTCAAGTCCAAATTAATATTGTTGCAATATACGCCGTTTAGCTGCACTAAACCTGTGTTGCTATTTATATACGAGACTTCTTTGGCGACTGCAAATGCTCTAGCCACTGACGTAATCCAGCGATCCAGTACTGTGTCCCACCAGCTCCAGCCAATTTTTCAAGCGTTGTCAATTGATCACGTGACTTGAGCTCGAGCTCGTGGCATCCCTGGTGGCGTAAAATATCGCAAATAGAAAGGAGGATTATCCGCGTCGTGTGACCGTGACTCAGAGGAAACTGGACGATGATGCGCATTGCCTCCGTCCAGTGATTAAATGCTCTCTCCCAATTAGACTTGACGTGAGAGAGCTTTGCTTGTAAAACTGCAAGGCGCAGTTTCTCCATCCTCAAAAGCCTGGTTTGAGATTGAACTTCCGAGCATATAGTCTCCGCTTCTGCATGTCGCTCTTGAGCGAACAATGCTTCCGCTAGAGCTAGCTTCAAGAGAGGTCCGGCTCGGGCGCACGCCTCATCTCGACTTGCGATTTCCGTGCGCAGGTGATGCTCGGCGTCGGCAAAGCGCTCAAGCTCTAACAAGGCGTCACCGAGGTTACTCGCAAGATCACATCGGTCTTCATCGAAGAAGAGATTTGGCTGCAAATTTGCCAAGTTCTTAGACATCTCAAGGCTCGCCAATGATTCTCTAAATCTTCCTTGATAACGTAAAATTTTACCAAGGATGATATGTTTTCGGAAGAGTGTGGCTACTTCAATCAACGAAGGTGGTCGACTTAGTGGCTGCCAGGTATCTAGCACATCCGTGGCTATGGCGAGCTCGTCAATTTGGGTGAGGTTCAAAGCACGCTGCATGGCTATTTGACCAGATCCCGCATGTGCTAGTATTTCACCTGGGAATTGACATGTGCCAGGGAGGGGGTTGTGAATGGCGCTTGTGGCTCGATTCATGTCCCCTGTGATTCGATAAAGAAGAGATTCCCTTTGGGAAATGCAGAATTCAAGATAGCGGTCATTCAAGCCATGCATAATCTCCTTCGCTTGATCGATAGCAAACCGCTTCCATGCAATTCCAGGAAATCTAGATGCTTCAAGAAGAGTGAGGACGAGATCGGCCCTCATTTCTGGTGCCAGGCTCTGGAAGCCTTCATTTTCTCGAACTTCGATCACTGTGTGCCGCACGTGCGCTAAGAACTTCGAAGCATCTAAGGGTCTACAGCAAATCAGCACAAATAAGAGAGTAGTAGAATGCAGGACATACGCACTTGCGTTCAAGATATTTCCATGGAACAGAGCGAGATGCAATGGTCAACGCCTGTAGCCTCCAGTGAGAGTGAAAAAATGGAGGTAAAGCCTCTAGAACGCGAGCCAAAACGTCTGGATCCAGAAGCCATGTGTCGTTCGAATTGCTAGAGATGGCCGACTTCGACTGAAGTTCGCACAATGCACTGTTCAAATTTGTATCGTTTGAGAGTGTGTGCACCAGCGGGGTAGCAATTCCAGTGTTAGTTTCCTCAATGCCACCAGATTTCGTCCAACGCTTTCGGGGAGTAGCCCCACGGACGCAAAGAAGCAGAGGAATCTCCAATCTAGCCAGGAAACAGGAAAGCACCAGCAAGAGACCCGCCCCTTCAGAATGGATTCCAGGGAGCGCTTTAGATGCTGCTGCTAGAGTCGAAGCTTTCCAATCGGAGTCTGTGCTAGACGCGGTGTGGATACCTCGGGACATGGATGCTGACTTCATAATTGTATTACTTTTATTCGAAATGCCGGGGGTATGGATGAATGTATACGTGTCTTAAAAAGTGTGAGTTGTGAATATAGAAGATATCTGGGGGCATACCTGATATTTGCGGGCCCAAGGCAGCGTTCACAAAAGGAGTGAACTTCCTTACCCGCTGAAGTATGTCCGACTTGGCATGGAGAGAGGCAAGAGCGGCCTTGCAGACCTCCGGGGACTCTCGCTCCCAGCTAGAAGTAGATAAGTAATGAGGCTTCCACTTGTGCAAGTAAGACTCACGCGGTTCCGGTACCGAGCACGCAGAAGATGCCGGTGAGTTCGGCTGTTGATTTCTGCGAAACAGATTTGTAGACAATGAAAGCAAACCACTCGATAATCGCACTCCATCTGCTCCCAATACGGAGATAATTGTATACCTTCGACCTAATATTCTTATCATGCTTTAAGACAGATTGGACTTGCTCAACAATCGCGTCGACAGATGTACCCTTCGGGTGTAGTTTGGCTAGGGCGTAGTAGTAAATCCGCTTTGATAGCTGTTTAATCTGGATGATTTGTTCCGATTGTTCTATGGCAAGGATGATGTTGACGGTTTTGATGAAGTCCGGCGGAACCGGTTTCAGGGAATAGTGGTCACCGGTTTGGAGAATATCTTCGAGGTCCCGATGTGGATATGTATTTTCGAGCGCCACGACGGAAGTGGAATCAGTTTCAGGTGTAATCTGAATGACGCAGTCAGTGTGAGAGAAAGATTGTGTCTGAAAATCGTTCTGGCCTGGATGCTGAGCCTGGCTGCGGGATGAATCATATAATGCTTTCATTCGCTTCTTCGGTGCGCTGGAGGGCTTCCGAGCCTTCCGAACAGACCCAGCGTTTGGTGCAGCTCCTGGGTGGCCCCCTTTGAATAGATTGGGTGCTCTACTGTATGCTTTCCTTAGAATCCTAGACTTTGCGAGAGTAAGCTGGTGCTCATGCCAAAATTCAGATACTAACCTCAGCCTCAGTGAAATCGGAGAATCGCTCTTCACGAAGTTTGTCACAAAAACATGCCATTTTGCCAGTGTTCCGTCTGTAGGCAAAAAGGTGCGCAAAGCGAATCATTTAAATTCTGCCTCTCTTGGCGAAGACCCCACGCCAAGACTGGTGATGGCGCATTAAACGCTAAGCCTAATTTGTTTGATTTTTGTACAGCGAACAAACTGATGCCAAATTTAGAATGGTTTTTCCCGGAGATCTGTGCGTAAGCCTTGAGGGTGTGGCGAACCCCTGCACAAATTCAATGCCCTTGCAGGCCAACGTCTACGATGGCGCTGGAATACGTCGTTTCGATCCCCCTGGGCGATCGTTTGGTCGTTTTTTAACCTATACGGACCGCCCCTTAAACCTTGACCCGCTGTTACAGGCCAATTATAATAGCATGCTGCTTATTTATTTTAACACCAGCGTCATCAAAATTATACAGTGCCTCAATCTAGTTATTCGTTCCATGTCTATCTCTCGCAGATGCACGGTCTAGATGGAATTTCTACATATCGAGCCGCCCCCAAACATATGTATGGTAGTAATTATGGCTTGTTTGGAGGTAGGCTAATCTGCATATTGCAGAACGGCTAACAATGTTAAAAGCGAGGGCAAGCTGATTGAAGGGGTGGTATAAAGGGGAATAAAGAGGTTCCCTAGATCTTCGAGCAGAGATTGAACATCCACCTTCAGTCATTTGCTGACAATTTTAAGAAAATAAATTCCACGACGCATTCAATCATGAACGCTTTCAACAGCGCTGGCTCTCTGCCAAACCCCATCATGCCCTCGATCTCGGTTGTGGACTTCTTCTTCCCCGGCTTCACTGCCATCTCCACCTCCATGCAACAGCTCCTGGCTGGAGATGTGAACAGCTATGCGCGCCTGCTGTGTGGAATTGGAGTGCTTGTGCTCTTGATCAGATATGCCTGCCATTATACTATTGAGTTGGTGGACAAACATTTCAGTTCGTGGCTCTTGCCCCAAGGCAAAAACTCTTATTAACCTCTAAAAAGCTTCAACAATCCACGTGTCGTACTACAGCGAGGCATTCGACATGCTAATCGCGTGGGTTTCCGTTCAGCCATTTGCGCAGAACGCATATTCGACCCTTGTCAGTGTCGGCGCTAGGGAGAGATCATTTTACATCGATTATAACGATCACGGGCCCCAGAGGAAATCGTTACTCTTCTCTCCCTATAACGGGTCGTTTATATTCTGGTACAATGGATATCCGCTTGTGTTCCGCTGCTTCCATAAAGACGGCGGAAAGGACGAAATATCTATCTCATGCATCGGCAGGTCGCCGGGGATTCTGCGTCAGCTCTTCAGTGACTGTAGATCCGAATACTTGAAGCTCAGTCAGAAGAAAACCTCCGTCTTTGAACCCGAAGGCAAAGACTGGAGAAAAGCCAAGTCCAGGGATATTCGACCGATTTCAACAGTCATCATGGACGAGGTGAAAAAAGGGGCAGTGCTGAAAGATATCGAGGGCTTTCTCGACGAAAAAACCCGCTCATGGTATGCCAATCGTGGCATTCCCTACAGGAGGGGGTACCTGCTGTACGGACCCCCTGGGACAGGGAAATCCAGCTTTAGCCTGTCTGTCGCCGGGAAATTCGAACTGGACATCTATGTCCTCAATTTATCGGGTATCGATGATTCTCGTCTGAGCTCATTATTTGCTAATCTCCCCTCGCGATGTGTGATTCTGTTGGAAGACGTCGACGCTGTCGGCATGACAAGGACCGAAGGTGCGGAAGTGGGGAAACAAGGCCAAGCTTCAACCAGTAAGACCAAGTCCCCTGGGGGTCTATCCCTGTCAGGCCTTCTCAACGCTGTAGACGGCGTATCATCACAGGAGGGCCGGGTGCTAATCATGACAACCAACCACATTGAACACTTGGACGAGGCCCTCATCCGGCCTGGTCGTGTCGATAAGAGGGTCTTCTTCCATCTCGCCAACAGAGATATGAGCTCCCAGCTCTTCTGCACAATATTCAAGCAGCAAGGAGGGGTTTATACGGAAAACCCGGTAGATGACTAGATAGTCGAGCGGCTTGCAGGCGAGTTTTCCTGCAAGATACCGGAGGAGTCATTCAGCCCAGCTCAGATTCTGTCTTTCTTGTTGGAACGCAAGCAGTCACCTGCCGCCGCGGTAGCTGATGTGGAGGATTGGGTAGCCAAGTCCAGAGGAAACAGGTAGAGGTGGTGTAGATAGCTTCGGCAACCAGACTGTAGTTTTCGGGTATAAGCAGGGCTTCGGCCTTAGACAGCTAGTGATAATTTCCTGAATAAATAAGTATAATGTTCAAATCATCCAGGAGATATCGGCTTCCCAGAATAAGAAATCACCACATAGAACAGATAAGGGAGTAGCCATAGATGTAGTGAAACTTGACCCCGTTCTCGCCGGGCCCCGGCATGATGAGCGGATGGCCAGTGATCCAAGTTCAACATGCATTAGCAGGGGAATTTCCGTCCCGTGGAGGGTATATATACCCCTATATATTCCACTGCCCTCCTATGTCTCTGAATATAGGCTATCCTATATCTCTGCAACGTCTATCCGCAATCCGAGTCACGCCTTCTGAGCAGTTCACTCCCAAGCATTTGCGATATCTCTGGGAGGAAACCCTTCACCACATCTGTTCCGCATAGGCCAAAAACCCACAAGCAGTCAGGCCATCGTGTAAGAAGGCGCTTATCAAACCTGATAAGAAGCATAACTAACAAGAAATCAGTTGTGAACCACTTTACAACCATGTCTTTGCACAAGTCCGTCGTCCAACCCATTAACGTCCAACCCATAGTGCATGAGGATTTAAACAACCCTTTGTATTCCACCGGCCCATCAACCTCCTTTAGTTCCAACGGCCGACCGTCGTTGGGCTATGATAAAACTCAGGTTGCTCATTCAGATAAGAAGGCGGAAACAAATTTTCGGAAAATGAAGATCAAATTCTCTCCAAACCAGGCCGGAGGGATCACGCAAATGCTCAAAGTGCCTAGAGCGCGCAGAATACTTGAAATTCTCAAAATGTTCAACCCTCCGGAGGCACGCGAGCCAAGGGCAGTCCGCAAGAAATTCCTCGAAAACGAGATCCAAGATAAAACGGAGAGAGACGGCCTCGTTCATTACCATCAAGTCATGTCATCTAGTCAAGGGATAATCCGGCGTAAGGAAGGCAGCGCCATGGAGACGGGTACGGGCTGCGAAAGGGATCAGTATCGATTTGAAATGGAGGACTATGCGGTGTGGTAGAGGTCGAGCGAATGGGTTTTCAGCTTTCCCGCTTACTACATGTATACGTACAACGATTTAGCTTCATTCAATCAACCGTTTCAGTTTAGGTCTCGCTTTCCAACTCTTGACGGGAAGAACCATTCGTACTGTAGGCCACGCATATCTCGAGAAGGCAACACTTTCTGGCACCCCCATGCCCCATAGTGCCGGTATATCCATCCAATCGGTGTCCAGGAAACTGGTCTACCTTGCTCCTGAAATGCATCGGATTCGGCGACCGTGATTCCGAGGCTGGTCGTAAGCGCCCGTTTTGAATTATTTTTACCCAGGCATGACGAGGTGGAAGTGCATTTTACTAAATGTCTTCCATGGTTGGCGGAACAATATATTTTCCGCTATGTACCTCTTCAAGCTTTCTAAAAATCACTTCTATGTGCTATGAGGATATACGCAAATGGCAAATAACTTAATTTTGGAGACACTTGCGGCCATTACTACTGGTTGACTCGGCTCTTGCATGTTTGTTCGAAGCCAGATCCTCAGCGCCATCATTTGGATGGGTAAAACTCCACTCAGTATCGTAAAATTCAGCTTCATCACATGTGGCTAATGTATCGGAGTCCTCCAAGACGACTATTGGCTCAGAAGTTAGCTCACGTTCAGATGAGACAAGTTCAGAAGAAGCTTGTGTGTGTCTCTTGTTTGCAGATTTAATACACTCATCCCTCTATTCTTTTGCCCAATCCCGTGTATTCCGATACGTAGTTGCTCCTTTCCGAAACGTTTTAGAATCGCTAGTCATTAACCAACCTTTAAGTTGAGTTATAATATATTCAGGACGCCCATCGCTTTCTCGAGGGGTAGTAGGATGTGTTGTGTAGAGTTTGAGTATACTAGCAAGGTAAGTTGATGTTATAGTGTAGGCCTTATTATTAAAGATAGGCTTATCCTACTTGTACAACCGAAGTCTACGTATTCCTCGAGCCCCCAGTGCACCATTATAATAGGCCTGCCTTGTAGCCACAGCAGGCGATCCATTAGGGCCCTTCGCCTCTAGAAAGAAGTTCGGAGTTATCGGAAGGGAGTCTTGCATTAATAGAATAATAAAATTATTAAGCTCGTTACGGATTTTAGGTTTAAGCTACTCGGGGCGAGTACCAAAGAAATAATCTAGTTTTATATTTGCTAGAGTACCATCTATTAGAGGAGCAAGGTTACCGAATAGGTAGTCTCCTCTAACACATTTGGGGTCACCAATATCGCTATTAATAGCAGGTATAATAGAAGTTACTACTAGCTTCTCTTTAGAAGCGGTAGTGTCTGCTCGTTTGAATTTTCGGAACTCGCTTTTAGAAAATTTTAATAGTGAAAGAGAAGGTCGCGGCTAGGCTAGTTTTTAATTTATCTTATCCTAGTTATTTAGTATTATAGGCAATCGGCTATTAGGGTACTCGTATCTATTAGGGTAAACACTATAGTTAACTATATTCTGCTCAAAGTTCCGGTTATAGGCGGTAGTACTTGTAGTCTTCGTGGTCTTATTATTACTATTATCTATATAAGACCCTGCATGTCGCTTCCGGCTACGTGAGCGTGAAGTATTTGTACTTATTAATTAATAAAAGGAAATATAAGAACCTAGGAACTAAGCTAAGGTATTAGTATAGAACCACCTTATTGTATAAATTATATATATTCCGAAGGTTAGATAGGTTAGGCCCGCCCTATCTGGAGAGCCTTTTAATTTTACTCAGGCTCTCAGGCCTGTAGTTAATTAGGGGGTCGGGGGCAAGTATCTAGTAACAACGCTTAAGACTCGCGTGTAACTATCGAGTAAGCGGCTAGTGGGTAGTAAATATTAACTCTAGTATACTACCAGAAGCCCTATTTCGTCGATCTAACTCCTCGAGAGTATCCCTCGTTAACCAAATTTTCGATAAATTATCCTAATATACTAAAGTTAGCTAGCCTAGCTTTAGCCTTTTCAATAGATATCTATCGAGATATTCCCTAGGCTCTTATTATTTGCGAGATAATCTCAAGGCGTCTAGGTAAGGCATATAGTACAGGGACTATAGGTTATTTTGGTTCTAAAATAATAAAGTAAGAATAGTAATTCATATACTAAAAAATTAGGCGCGTAGCTCTAGCCTTTATATAATAGAAATAGCCGTGTCTATTTTATATTACTATTTGGCCGTGCTCCTATTAGATATAAGTCCGTAGCCCTATAATAAGAGAAGTAGCTCACAGGGGTTATTTAGGGGAGAAGAAGGTTCTTCGTTAGGTAAAGATAAGATTACGAGGAGGAATTTTTAAGGCGTGTGTATATTATTAAGGGAGGTTACCTAGTCTACACGTGATTTTCTAAAGTAGTTTTTATATTTACTTATCTTTTTATGGAGACAGACCAAGCCTCGCAGCCTTAAACCGTTAATTAAACAGGTATAGATAACGAAGCTATCTAGCTTTAGAGGTATCTAAAAATATTTTAATTTTCTTATCTATCCCATATATCCTATTGAAATCACTCTTAGACGGCGGTATTTATCTATAGCACTACAATTACCTTTACTTTTCTTTAGGCCTCTAAGTAGTTAATATCTGCCCAGCGTATTGGCGCCTAATATTTGGTCGGACTATCTTTTAACTAAGTTAGGAAGAAACCATACTAATATAACTATATCGGGTATCACCCCACCTTATCTTCTAATAAAAGTTAATACTCGGACTAATATATAATAGTATAATACTCCAGAGTCTTTTATTATTTATTTAATATTAGAAATTTTTATAATAAATGCCCTATTCTATATTAAACTATTAAACAACTATTCATTCCTAGTCTCTCTATCTAGCCTAATCGGGTCCGCGGCTTTCTTAACCCCACTGAAAGATAAAGTAGGGGTTTGGCCCACGAAAGAGATAGTATTGAATATCTTTAGCTATTATCTTTATTCTTTATCGCCTTACTTAATATTCGGTTATTGCGCCCGAGTATAGTAGTCGATTAAATGTTTAGATAGTATCTATCCCTACAAACTATAGTGGTATAGTGAAAAGGGGAGCCTTTAATAGTAAGTCCTATTAGCCGTGAATATTCCTATCTAATATCCTATTAGGCTTTTAAAGAGAAAGTCCTCGATTCAAATATAAACTTTGAAAATATTAAGGAGAACCGCGTTAAAATAATCCTAGGCAGAGGGCAGATAGTATACTAGAAAGGGTACAATATAACCGTCCTTAAGAAGGATAGCGAAGGGACAGAGAGGTTTAGAAAGTTAGTTAATATACCTAACGGGTAGGGCCGGGTTAAATCCGGTATTAAGTTATATATCACAGATAGAAAATGTGAGGCTTGTGGGCTAAAGATACTGCGAGACTATAGACGAGCAAATGGCGAACGTATAGGATAGATTGGTAGTGAGCTAATCACTGATTTTCTTAGAGAAGAATCAGTGTTTTGGTTTCTTAAGTATAGTGGAGTCACGTGGGTGCCTTGGCAGGCAGGCACGTGACCTATCACGTGATCTGGCATCACAGTTGCCTCCCCCTTCTCTGGGTGCTGTCCTCAGCATCAATTATCAAAGATTCTTATCAGGTTTGAATCTATTGATGAATTCACTCAATAGACACTAGAAAAAAACGCGTGTCGTCGACGCATTGTCTTTCTAGATAGTCTGATGACTCATCCAGATAGAGCAGGATATATAAAGGCCTTCCTTTCCCACTTCTTTCTTCTTCTTCTTTCCTTTTCTTCTTCTTCTTTTGAGCTATCAGTCCTTTCTCACAGAGACTTCTTGCTGGCCCCCCTTGCTGATAGCCCCCTGCCTTCTTCTTCTTCTTTTTAGTGAAAGTTCCATAGGTTTAAATTCCTTGGTTGAGCTATCTAGCTCCCAAAAAAAATTAATCAATACCCTAGGTTAAGCCCTTGCTCCCTTTTTCTCACTTTTTTATTAGAAGTTGAGCCTTTTGCTCCTTCTTAACAATGTTGTTGGACCTCCGCTCTCATACTAGAGAGACTATCTGGTATATATTGCAAAATATTGAGATATTTTATGAATTTGATACCCTTTTCTAAGTTGATATCCTTTGACTTTTTGATACCCTGATTTTCGGATCATTTTGCTTAAATTCCCCTGGACTTTTCCATTATTTGGTTAATTTTCCCGAGAAATACCCTTTATTTTGCCGCAGGATTAGCTGGGATATTGAATATATTCGCGATAATATATGATTGATTTGATGTATTATTGGGTATATTTGATCATTAGGAATTTGCTAATAGGGATATCTTTTTAGGAGAGTACCGTGCAAACGGTGCTTTAGTCGATTAAGCTAGAGAGATATGCCGTGCGTTCCGGGAGGCACTAGGGGAACATACGGCGATTGCCGCCAAGCTGGCCACCGCTATGAGCCGGTAAGTTGAAATTTAGAAACGAAAAGCTGAAAATTCCTTATGATTTTGAGTGAAATGGTTCTACTAATAGGTATTTTAGCTTGATGAGACACCAGATGTCTACTATTTCATCCATCTTAGGATGGCTGTCTTTGGTCTGCGTGGGGCGGGGTGGTCTGTGGCCCCTACCATGATTACGGAGCTCAAGGGGCTCTATAATAAAATCATGGAGCCGGTTCGGGAGATACGGTCCGAGGCCACACAGGTCGGAGGGATGGCCCGTGCTAGGCAGATTGCGGGTTTGGTGTGGGGGTACGAGCATTCTACTCCCCCTAGGTGTCCACAAAATGACGCTGAATTCGCTGCATTTTTCGAACAAAATGCATTGTTGTGATCTGGTTGCGAGACTATTAAGGAGGTTGAGGGGCTGGAGTAAGAAGATACTCGCCTACGCTAGATTAACTGGTACCGTGGGCTGGTCTTTTCTGATAATTAGACCATAAGTCGCACTTTAGTGCGTAGGGATGAGCTTTCTAGTCGAGTGGTTTT
Source organism: Trichophyton equinum CBS 127.97 (assembly GCA_000151175.1). Lineage (NCBI taxonomy): Eukaryota > Fungi > Ascomycota > Eurotiomycetes > Onygenales > Arthrodermataceae > Trichophyton > Trichophyton equinum. The sequence continues at coordinate 59,594 of DS995778.1, read as the reverse complement.
CCTTTGTTTTTTTTTTTTTTAAAAAAATTTTATCTCCAAGAATTTGAGCCGGAATGATGTTTTAACAGCCGGTTATTTAGTTTAATGGAGTCCAGATTTCTTCTTTTCTGATCCCTTTTAAGTCTTCTATCCCTATCTTATCTCCTGCCTCAGTAAAACCATCAAAAACCCTTTCTTTCTAGGGAAAAAATATAGATGGAAAGAGCTCATTTGATAGATAGGATATAGAATATCCCCCCTATTCCTCTTATATATTGGCCAGTTATTCGTGATAGAGCCATATATTATAATATATAGGTCGAAATTCCTTGACAGGGGGTATTGGAATCCTTGTGTGGGAATTCTCTTTCCGAATAGAATCTCCGAGAATAGGTTTAAAAATTGACGAAAAATTCTGATCTCTTGTATATTGATTCCATATATATTCCCCTTTTTCTTTTCTGGGACCTTTCGAGTTATTTTCGGTAGATATAGGGCCGTTTTGCGGAATGGTCCTAGCTCTATCAAGCTTCTTGGTTCCTTTATTGTTTGTGAATCCGTCCCGAAAACTATATCCGTGGGAATAGATAGGGTTCGATTAATCGTGATTATTCGTGCGTCACGATGCGTAACGATACGTCCCTGTTTCGGGCTTTTTCGACTCGTTTTCGATCGAAGTTCTCTGGTTTTCGGACCGTTTTGCTCAGAAATCTATGAAAATTTGAGAGGAATGGTACCCCAAAAGATTGAATTAGCATATTTAAGTTGATTATATATAAGAATACAGATAAGGATAGTTTGCTTAGTCTTTTATTATCTTCGCTTTTTGCGAGTAGGAGCTTTCGCTATTCTTTCTGCTTCCTTTTCTTGGAATATCTCAAATGCTTCAGTATCTTGAATATGTTCCAAAGGTTCTAGGGTATCCTCTGAGGGGCCCCAGCCTTTCCAGCGGACTCGATATCCAAGCACTTTGCCATTCTTATTGACTTTCTTTTCCAAGATTTCATCTATAAGCCATTCTTCCTCACCATCAACCAGTTCAGGCCCAGGGGGCGGCGTTTTCCCCTCTCTCTGCTTATATTTCTCAAGCAGGGACACATGAAAGACTGGATGAATTTTATTATAGGCAGGAGTCAATTTAAGCTTATAGGCTTGGCTTCCCCATTTCTCCAGTACCTGGAATGGGCCTAGATATTTATGATCTAGTTTCCTAGCAGGGCGAACCATTTTCAGGTTCTTTCCATTTAGGAGGACCCAATCGCCCACGTCAAAGCTAACTGGCAGATGATTTCTATCATAGTACTTCTTCTGGTCGTCTCTGGCCTTCTAAAGTTTGGATAGGAGCGTTTTACGCATTTCATCTAACGCGGATACGTGTTCTGCTGCCTCGATAACTAGTGGTAACCTAGGGGGTTTGGAACTCATATTGATTTGTAACTCAGGCTTATAGCCCATTAGAGCCACCGCTGGGGCCTCACCAGTGGATGAATGTTGGGACTGATTATAGACAAATTGAGCCATAGGTAACCAGCTAACCCAGTCATCCTAATTGAAATTAGTGAAGTACCTTAGGTAGTGCTCTATAGTTTGGTTCTGGCGCTCTGTCTAGCCATCAGTTTGCGGATAGAAAGCGGTAGAAAGCCGCCTTTTGCTACCTAGATAGAAGCAAAGAGCAGACTAAAACTTGCAAGTGAAAAGAGTACCCCTATCAGTCACTAGATTGGCAGGCATGCCAAATAGACTAATAACATTCTTGAATATCAGGTATCCTAGTCCTTCTGCTTTAACGTCCTTAGTACAAGGGATATATAAAGCGAACTTAGTAAGGATATCCACGATAACCAAAAGAGCATTAAAGGTATTGCCTTCTGAGCGAGATAGTAGTAGACCCGTGATAAAGTCTAATGTGATAGTCTCGAAGGGCTTACTAGGGAGTGGGATAGTGCCGAGTTCACCATGCTCTTTATGCCTGCGGGCTTTTACCCTTTGGCAAACGTCGCATGTTGAGACGTAGTTTGAGACATCTGCTAATAAGCCGTGCCAATAGTACTTGCTTTTAATAGCCTCGATAGTTTTCTTGACCCCGAAATAATCCCCCTATGGGTCATCGTGATTAATGCGTAGGATTTCACCAATTAGCGCAGGACTACGTGGAATATACGCTTTTTGGTCCTTTCGGATAATTCCGTGGGTATTAATAGACCATGAATAACTATCAGCTTTTGACGTACTAGAAGTCACTAATTCGCTCCTACGTTCTGTCGTATAAGGGTCCTGATCTTAGATCCTCCGGAGCATAGAATTAAAAGACTCTAGTATATCGGTATAAGCTGTCTCACCTGTTAAGGCGCGATTAACTAACAGGCGTAGCACGAGGAAGAGCCTAGGTATACCTCTAACGCCATCGGTGGTTCTTCGGCTTAATAGGCCGGATGGTTGGGACCGAATTGCGGAACTGGTGGAAGGATTTCCGCATTCTGGTATATGATAACTGGGCGGACCAGTAAGATAATTAAGTGGCGAGGAGTTTTGCTCATATAGCACCCGGAGCTATCTTACCAAGGGTGTTATTTCCTCATGGGCGTCTAGTGCCCACCCTTGCTCCATAGAATGTCTTAATTTCTACTACAGGGTAGGCAGATTGATCATTCTATCATATAAGTCTGCGTAATCTGCTCGGCGACTAGGTGCATCAGCGGGATTTGATTTCCCTGGGCGGTGCAGTAGAATAAAATCATAGGCACTAAGGGCCTCCGCCCATCTTCCCTGCCTCCTATTAAGCGATTTAGTCGTCATAAATTGCCTTAGGTTGGCATGGTCAGAGAAGACTTCCACTAGGGCCTGGCTTCCTTCTAGATAGTGCCTCCAGTATTTAAAAGCAGCCACTATAGCAAGGAGCTCCTGATCGTGAGTATCATACCCCTTTTCGGCCCCTGTGAGCTTTCTAGACTAGAAAGCCACTGGGTGCCATAGATCATCGTCCTATAGCTGAGATAGGATAGCTAAGACTGCAAATCCGCTTGCGTCAGGCTCTACCCGGATACGCCTAGCCGGGTCAAAATGAGCAAGCAAGGGGGCGACCAGAAATCTGGCCTTTAGATTATTAAACGAGCGATCCGCTTCCTGAGTCTACCAAAAAATCAGCTTCTTCTCCCCCTTCTTGCAACCCTTAGTTAGCTCAAACATAGGGGCTGCGATATATGCGTAGGACCTTATAAATCTTCTATAGAAGTTGGCAAAGCCTAGGAAGGATTAGACCTCCTTAACGGACTTAGGAGTGGGCCATTCTTTAATTATTGAGATTCGGTCCTCTTCTATTTTAATTCCTAATAAACTAATTATGTAGCCTAGGAAGGATATCTTAGTCTTTTCAAATTCACACTTAGAAGCCTTAATATATAAATGCATGGAAGCAAGTCGCTCAAAAACCGTGATAAGATAAGCTTTGTGGTCCTCTAGTGTGTCCGAGAAAATAAGAATATCATCGAGGTAGACCACACAGAATTGATCAAGGAGATCCGCGAATATTTCGTTAATATAGGCCTGAAAGGTTGTAGGAGCATTAGCTAGGCCGAAAGGCATAATACAATACTCAAAGTACCCATATCGGGTGCGAAATGCGGTCATCCATCGATCCTTCTCTCGAATCGGAATTCGGGTATAGGCGTCCCTAATATTGATTTTACCCAAGAACTTAGCCTTTAATAGCCGATCCAGCAGTTCGCTAATAAGTGGTAGCGGATATCGGTTCTTAATAGTAATCTGATTTAGTCCCCGATAGTCCACACACATTCTTAGCCCCCCGTCTTTCTTAGGTACAAAAAGGATAGGAGCACCAGCTAGGCTTTTCGAGGGTCTTATCCACCCTTTGCTTATTACTTTCTCTAGGTACTCCCTTAGGGCCCCTAGCTCCGATTGCGATAAGTTATATATTAGCATAAAAGGTGGTAACTTCCCCGGTTCTAGGTCGATTTAATATTCGGCTCCTGGTAGATATAGAGCTTTTTCGGCGCCGTTTTCATCAAATATATAAGCGTAAGGCTCAAGGTACTCGGGAATATTGAGCGATGTGGTACCCGAGACACTCTTATTAGTCCGGATAGACGAGATTTGGATATCTTTTCGGTTATCTTTCGTGGGTTAGATATATAGCACGTAGGCTTTGGCACCCGCAAGGACCTCGGTCACAGCATCGAAAGCTTCGAGGTGCGGTTCTTCCTCTTCTACAGGGTCCGTTTTACGGTAAGTAAACGTATTATTACGCCAATTGATATCCGGGTTAATAGACCTCAACCATAGAAAGCCTAGAATAATATCGTAGCCTTCCAACGATAGTAGAGCCTGGAATTCGTGCGTAGAGAAGTATGAGTCGCCTTTATTATCGATAGCCCCTATCGATAGATTGTACTTGCCGAAGCAGCGTAGGTAGCGGCCTTCGATAGATTTGACTGTTTTTACCGCACTATGCTCCAAGCTTAGTCCATTATCAGTGGCCCAGAACTGCCTGATGCAATTTGCTTCGGCTCCTAAGTCCACTAGGGCGTTAATTATAACTTCTCCTTTCGGTGTCTGGACCCTTATAGGTAGGGTAAAGGAGATAGCAGGAGGCTCTTATCGGCTTGAAGATTTCTTATCGGCGGTCCGGGCGACGTGAAGGACACGCCTTATGCGTTTTTTGCCTTTTTCGCATTTTTTGGCTCGTTTTCCGCCTTTTAGTCCCCCTTACCTTGCTACTAAGCCCTGCATTATTCGTTCGAGTGGCCCGGTCCATGGATCTTACAGTAGGGCCGTTTAGTCCCTTGGTCCTTATTACCTAATGATTTCTTATCTGAGGACCCGCCTACTACGTTCCATAATCTTTTCGAGTTAGTTCCTTGTTTCGAGCTGGACCGTCTGTCGGAATTTCCTTAATAATTTGAGCGTTTCGGTCCCGGTATCGAGGGTCCGTTCGAGTTTTCTTTACGTAAGCATTCCCTACACTCTTTAATATTATCCTCTACCTTTCCTAGCTGGTGGACAAGGTCTTCGTAAGATAATTAGTCCATGCTCACGGTATATTTACTAAATTCAGCCCTAATAATTTCTAGGACTTTATCAAGCAAATGCGACTTTCGGTGCTCTTCCGAGTATAGGACTCGCATTCGGCCTTCTAGGAGCTCCAAATAGGTTGAAAAATTATAGACTGATTAATGTTCCTTTTGCCTAGCTATTAAATAGGAGCGGCCTGCTTTATCAGCGGACCTTTTTGGGTCCCCTATTTGAGTCTGAAGCCAATAGACAAATTCAGTCCATGTGGGCACTTCTATTAGGTTTAGATAATAATTAGTCCACCTAATCTACAAATGGGTATCGAAATACGTGGCAGCCTCGAGGACTTTTATCTTATCGTTCCCGTGAAAGTAGGCCTCCTGATAGGCGTGGAATGTCTAGTAGCCTGCCAGGAAGTCCTCACATTCTTTAATACTATATGCTTTGAACTTCTTAGGAAGCTTCCTAACTGGCGTATTTCCTGTTGGTGGTTCCTTGGTACCGGAAGTCGCTTGCTATAAAGGCGGTTCCGTAATCCGCATCGGTACGCCCCGTAGGATGGTGCTTGGTCTTGCTAGCGTCTACGGGTTCCGAGCTGGCGTCTCTGGAATTTCAAATAATGGTCTCCGCGGCTCTCGGTTCGTTACTATCGTACCCCCTAAGCTTGTCTGAGGCATTCCTTGTTCGATCGGTTGGGCTTGGTCCACGGGTTCTGGCTAGGCCGATAGTGGTATAGTCCGCTAGGACCGAAATACGAGAACTCTTTGGTCCATTAAGTGATTCGGTCCCTGATAAATACTATCTAGGTCTAGTCTTCGGCTAGCGCTAGAGAACGTAGGGCCTTGCCTATTCCGCGATTGAACGATTAGAGGCGAAATAATTTCGCCTTCTACCTCTTCTAGCAAAGAGTCAACTAAGCGCGATTCGCCTAGAGCCCTTGGTGCGGTAGACTTATTCGAATCCACGCGGTTAGTGGCTATACAGCCTATTAGCTGATTAGTGTTCGTTTCCGCAGCACGCGGAAGGTTTTTAGCTCGATCGGGAGCAGATTGCTCAAGATATCTTAATAAATACGCAATCCGGCCCTGGTTTGTCTCGAGATGGTCCCGGGCCGTTTCGGGGTAGTCCCGGGCTATTTTATCGAGGTCCCAGTCCGGGACTGATTTAACGGATGGGCCTAGTGGTCCGCCCTGGTTAAGCTCTCGAGCTTAAAAGGTACCAGAAGGCGCAGAGGCACCAGGCGTATTAGGGGTTCCATCTTCTTTAAGCTATGCCTGCAGAAGAGAGATTTTGGCTCGAAGGTCCGCAAGCTCCTTGCGCTTCTACAAGCGCTAGAGGTCACGTGACGCTTCCTGAAGCTGAAGCTCAAGTTCCCTGTCTGTATTGCTCTGGTTGGTTATCTGGCTTACTATACCTAGGGTGGGAGCGTTTTGCTCAGGCTGTGAGGCCTGTTGAGTAAAACAGTCCCCTTGATGATAGGTCCCGGGTCCGTGGCCCTCGGGCTGCTGGGCCCGTTCGTTTTCGGATGGTGTTATGTTATGTTGTTCGGGTGGTATATTAGTATAGCCCTCAGGCTAGTCGGCCTGTCGACATTCCTGGCCATCTAGGGCCAGGGTAGAACCATCTTGCTCATTTTCGAAAGGGATCTAAGCAGAATAGTCCCTGGGGCCGTGGGTCTGATGCTGATGGACCTCGAAAGGGTCCATTTCTAAATTTTTATTTCGAGTAGCGCTGGTAGTTCCGCGGGTACGTGGTGCCATTTTTTCATCTTAGCAACGGAATATCCTCTTCTATAGGAGTGATTAGAACTGTGAGGCTTGTGGGCTAAAGATACTGCGAGACTATAGACGAGCAAATGGCGAACGTATAGGATAGATTAGTAGTGAGCTAATCACTGATTTTCTTAGAGAAGAATCAGTGTTTTGGTTTCTTAAGTATAGGGGAGTCACGTGGGTGCCTTGGCAGGCAGGCACGTGACCTATCACGTGATCTGGCATCACAATACCACGATAAGTATAAATAGGATTACTACTACAAATACCACATATTTAAGGAAATATAGAAGCACGGATAAAGACTTTACTATAAGGATTGCAAGCAATACCCGTAATATAAAGATAATAAATAGATCCACTAGAGATACTATAATAATTAGGAATATACTATATATAATAAATACTAAGGATAGATTGACAGACGAAATATCGAAATAATAGATACCGAGAATATTACACCGCACGAGAAGTTGGAAATCATATACTAGAACAACAAGCGGATTATTATTATTATTCTTCATTATACTCCTATATAGTCAAGGATTATGAGGAGTTCACTACCTAAAATAACCAAAACTTAGCCAATCCGTGGCTAAATTTAAATACAGTAGGTGTAGGTACAATTTATCCTCAAAGATAAGAAATTTAGATATATTAATCTAGCCTCTTTAAAGAGAACTAAATAGTTTTAAATTTTAAAGGAAAGAAAGTAAATAAAAGTAAATCCCTAAAGGGATAGATAAATAAAGAAAGAAAATTAAAGAGTATAAGTTAAATAGAAAAGAAATAAATAAAGAATGTCTTTAGAGTCTTTTAACTCTTATTTTCTCCTAGAAGCCACTTTCTAGTAGCTATCTTTATTTCTATTAAATAGCTTAGAAGCCATTATTTCCCTTTCTCTATTTGAAAGATATATTTTAGATTCTATTCTTGAATCTTCTTTTCTCTTTTTAACCGTTCCCTAGGCTCTTTATAGCTAGAGCAGAGAAGTAAAAGATGTGCTAGGGTCTCCTTCTGATTTCCCTCATAGGCCTAACAGGCTTGAGAGTTATATCTAGGGAGTCTTCTTAGGTAGGATCTAAAGTATCCATAACCTAGTTTAAGCTGACTTCTAGTTGACCAAAGCTTCTTAAGCTAGTTATCTTTAGAAGGTTGCCACTTAGGGGTAGTTTAAAAGGGGAGATAGTCCTTTCCTAGGCCTCGTTTCCTCTTTTCTTCTAGATCTTGATTCTATTCCTCTAGAGCTATTTCCTTAATACGCCTCTTAATAGTTGCTAAAGAGGTATATTTATTCTTAAGAATATCCCTAGAGTCTCTAGATCTAGCCTCTAACTTAGTAGCAAAGTCTGCTTTTTTATTACCTAGAATATTCTGGTGAGCTAGAACCCAGACTATCTTTATCTGATAGTCTCTATCTTTTAGCTCTTTAGCTATTCTTCTAATCCTAGAGACATATATCTCACCACCTTCTAGGTATGATTTCTGTAGTCTCTGGATAGCAGCCTGACTATCTATAAATACCTAGAACTCTTTCTTAGAAGAGTAAATAAAGAGTAGATTTATTAAAGAAGAGCTCTTCTTAATAGCTTTTAAGCCTTTAATAAAGGCTTATTTAATAGCAAAAAGTTCAGTATCAAAGACTTCTAAGTTAGTTCCTAGACCCCAGGATCTGTAGCTTGAGGTTCTAAAGTTATAGATCCCTACCTCTAGATATCCTAAGTCTAGCTTTGAGCTATCAGAGTAGTAAATAATACTATCTTTATTCTTTAAAACCTCCTTGAGTAGATCTATATACTCTTTTTTAGCTATCTCTTTACTAGATTAACTAATTTTAAAGTCTATTAGAGATTCTAGACTTTAAGATCAAGGCTTAATCTAGTTCTGATTAACTACCTCAATCTTAGAATTTGATAGAAGGCTAGCTATCTTAGAGGTAATTCTAAATAGCTAGGAAGGTTCTAATTTCTTCTTTTGCCCTTCTATATATTCTATTTCAGACTAATTATAGTATTTTGACTAATCTAGATTAATTCCTAAATCCCTTTCTAGGGGAAAGGATTTTGATACCCTAGCTCTAATAGGATGATTATCCTATAGTTTGACTATTCTTAGGGCATAGTTTTAGCAGATTCTATCTAATCCAACCTTTATTGGTGGAATAGACACTTCTATTTCTATAGCATATATAGGAGAGGTTCTAAAAGCCCTTAGAATCTTTCTTAGAGCTTTATTCTAAAGTACCCTATATTTCTCTAGAAGGTCTTTCTGACCTCTCCACTAGATAGGGACCCCGTAGTCCGCTATAGAGGTAATACAGGCTATATAGAGCTATCTTATAGCTTAAAAGGATAAGCCTCTTTCTATATTAGAAAGCCTAGATATTTAATTTAGGACTTTCTCAGTAGCTAGAAGCTTTATCTCCACATACTTTTTAAAGGTTAGGTTATTATCAAAGAATACTCCTAACCACCTAACTAGTTTCTTAGGCTTGATATTTAGGCTCTTCCCTTCTATATCTATAGATATCGAATCCTGGTCCTCATCTATATTTCTATAGAAGTGGATAAATTCAGTCTTATCAATATCTATCTAAATAAGAAGTTCTTTTTGCCTTCCTAAGATAATCTCTAGAGCTTCCTTAAGTCTCCTAGAGTTTTCTTTCTTTGATTTTGAGCTTATAATTAAGCCAATATCATTAGCGTAGCTAGGTAGTCTTATATCCCTTAGTTTTTCGTAATCTTTAAATAGATTTCTAATATAGATCATAAAAAGAATAGGTGATATAGGAGAGCCTTGTGATATTCCTATCTCTATATCTCTTTTATCTTAAACTTCTCCGTCAAAGGCTAGCTAAATAGTTCTTTTAGATATAAAGGTAGATATCCAGAGAATAAAAGATTTAGGAAGGCCTAGTTCTTAACAGACCTTTATTAATTGATTTAGAGAAATATGATTAAATGCTCCCTTAATATTAATAAAAAGAGAAGAGGTAACTAGTTTTCTTTTCTTTACTAGTTAAATATTATAGGTAAGACTTATAGCAGTATCCATAGCTGAAAACTACTTTCTTCCCCCTAACTGATCAAAGTAAAGAAGGTCTTTACTAGAAGCTAGGAAGCCTAGCCTAGTAGCTATTATTTTCTCTAAGACCTTCCCTAGATAGTTTAATAGAGAGATAACCCTATAGGACTTAGGGATAGTTGAATCTCTATTAGGCTTAGGAAGAATAGCCCCTATTACCTCTCTCTAGTATTCTGGGTGAAACCTATTTTGAAATAGTGCTCGGTAAAGCCTAAAGAATCTCTTTTCTAATATAGGGAAAACCTTTTGAATTATTAGAAAAGATATTCTATCAGAACCTAGAGCTTTCCTAGGTGAGCTTGTAAAAATAGCTTCTTTAAGCTTATCTTTAGTAAGTTCTGGCTACTCCTATTCTTTCTCCTAATAGGCTAGGTAGTCTATGGTTTCCGATCTAGGTGGTGATTTAAAAAGAACCTCTATAAAGGCTTCACATTTTTCTTAAAAAGAAGTAGCTTTAGCCTCTAGATTATCTCTACCCTTATAGGTTAGGATAGGGAGCTTCTCTAGTCTTCTTTTCTTAGTATAATTAAGGGCTAGGAAGATATCCTTCCCTTTAGCCTCTTCTAGAAAGTTATTCTAGTAGGTTTGTTTTGCATTCTTAACTTCCTTAAAGTAGCTATTTCTAACTTCCTTATATTGTTCTAAGGTAGTTAGGCCTTCTTTATATCTAGAGCCAGCCTTTTTCATATTCTTTCGGAGTTCTTTAAGATCTTTAGTCCACCAGGGCTTTGATCTTTCTGATATTCTTTTTCTAGGGATTATATCTTCTATAGTTCTAGTTAGGAGTCCTTGTATTTGCTTAGCTTCCTTCTCTAGTTCTATATTAGAATATCTCTCCCTATCCTTTTCTAGGTAAGATCTAAATAGATCTTTCTTTTAATTTTATTCTAGTTTCTCTAGAAATTTTTCCCAGTCTATATTTTGTAGATTTAGTTAATTAGAATATATAGGGTTCTCTACTAGATTAGAACTATTAGTTTCTAGATAGAAGTAGATAACTTCATGATCTAATCTAGATTCTAAGGAGTCCTCTATCCACCACCTAAATGGCTTCTCTAGAAGTGATTAAGATAAATAGGTTAAATTAATAATTAATGGATTCTCTATTGATTTTAGATATATTGGTCTATCTTACTTATTAATAACCTCTATATTATTTCTTTCTAGCTATAGTACTAGATTTTTAGCTCTTAAAGAGGTAGATATATTTGAATTCTAGAGTGGGTGGTGGGTATTTATATCTCCTCCTAATATACAGTTTTTAGAAGGAATAAAGTCTATTAGTTCCCTTTCTATTGTTCTCCCTTCCTTAGGGCCTCCTAGTGGAAGTTCATTATAGATATTTAGAAGCTAAATATCTTCAACCTCTCTTTCTTTATTAGTAATATCTATAATTAGAAGATCCAGAGAGTTAACTATATCTAGTCTTAGATTAGCCTGGAATCTAGAGGCCTTCCTACTAAATATAGCTACCCTAGGCCTATATTCTCTGTCTAATAGTAGAAGGCAATAATAGGATGGATGAGAGATTGTATATTGATTATCAAAGCTTATCCAGGGTTCCTGAAATAGAACAAAATCAATCTTTTTATTAAAAGCTATATCTAAATAGGTATATATAGATATATTCTTTCGAGCCATATTATTTTATAGAAAGCTTAATTTAGAAGAATTCTGATTATTAGTTATATTTTGATCCATTAACTAAATTTTAGAGGATTCTTGAGAGAGTGGAATCTCTACTGCTTTAAGAACTAGCTTCTTTTTAGGAGTAGTAGGTCTAGAAGTAGAAAAACTAGTAGCTCTAGCTTCTCTAGCCTTTTCCTGATTTACTTCCTGATTCTTCTTATTAGAAGCAAAGCTAGGTTGTTTTCTAGTAGGCTCTTATTTTTGGTAAAAGGAGCACTTCTTACCATCTACTGTATGTTTTTCTTTATAGTTAGTATATTTAGACTTAGAATAAGGATATTCTTTACCTATAATACTATATATAGTATAAAAGTGGTATTTAATTTTATATTCTAGAGCACAAATTCGGTATCTAGGAGTTTGAAAATATCTAGTAGAGGGGTAGCTATATTTCTGATATCTATAGTATTGAACTTTAGCTCTAGATCTAGAGTTAGGGAGACTTTTTGATTTATCTACTCTATATCTTTTACTAGTTCTCTAGCTCCCTGCTATTAGAATAGGCCTAGGCTCTATTTTCTCTTTTAAAAAGAGAAGAGCAGAGGCTCTAGAACCTATTTTTAGTTATTCTGGTTTAGCTAACTATACTAGGGTCTTAGTTATAGAATTAGATAATTCCTCATTAAAGGTAGTAATTTCCTTTTCTAGTAGCTTAAGTCCTTATTCCCCTCTAAAGGGGGCTAGCTAAATCCTATAAATCACTAAATAGTGCTAATTTTTATCCTTTCTAGCTTCTATCTTTTCCTCTAAGGCGGGGTAGAATTTTAAGATAACTCTTTGCCAGATATTCTTCTTTTTTAGTAGAAAAGTAGCTGAAAAACCTGGTATTGTGGTTAGAAGAATATCTTTACCCTTAAAGGTTTTAGATACTGAAGCTAGAACTAGTTTTAAGATATTTTCAAGGCTTTTAAAGTCCTGATCAATTTGATCTCTAATATTCAGACCCTCTAGTCTAGTCAGATCCTGCTCTAGGGCTTTAATATAGAGTTTTCTAGAGAGGTTAGGGACTAGCTGGTTTCTAGTTTCAGCTATAGTTAGTTTAATAGGTTTCTCTACTAACTTTGGCTCTCCTAGTTCCCCCTTCTTTACTATATTAGCATAGGTATCTACTTCCTTCTTTTCCTGCTTAGAAGATTGATTCTTTATAAGCTCCAGAATTCTCTCTTCTAGGAGCTGGATTAAGGTTTTAGGTGTAGGTACCTTTTTCTGCTTATATTTAATAAGCTGTTGGAATTAGCTCTTTTGATTTTCTAGAATCTCTAGAGCTTTTCTATCCTTTTTAGTTTCTAGCTCCTATTCTATTAATTTAATGATATTCTCCAGATTCTAACTATAAGTATTAGAGAGGGAGAAATTAAAGGCTTAGGTTTTAGGGACTTTATCCTCCTTCTGATTCTTTGCTTTAGAGGGAGAGTCCTCTAGGGCTCGTTTCTTTGATTGAGCTAGAACCCTTCCAGATTCTTTAGACTTTCTTATTTTAGCTAAGATTTGGAAGGGGTTCCTAGATTCAAGTACTAGGGGGCTTTTTAAGCCTACTTCCTCTAGAGACTACTACTCTATTCCCTAGTAGTCTCTCTTCTAGCTAGTACTAGGTAAAGAGATAGGTTTTTTTCTAAGAAAGTTTACCTAGAACTTCGAAAAAGAAAACTTGTTAAAGGAAGGAAGTAATTTAACTAGATATATCTCTTTTAAAATTAAGTATATAGCTCTCCTTCTTAGAGAAGTATATTCTAGTAGTAGTTTTTAAGGAGAACTATCAAACTAGAAGGTTTTTTATAGGGAAACCTATTTAAAACTACTAGAGAATATTCTTAATAGAGAAGTCTGCCTCAAACTTCTAGAGTCTGACTTAGATATATCTAAAAAGGTATATAGTCTAGAAGAGGGAAGAGAAGTAAGGGGAAAAGGTGTAGGTACTAACGTGCCTATTTTCTCTAAGAAGAATCCCAGGTAAAAGAGCTAATACTTTTTATATAGTAGTATTTAACTATTTTTACTTTTCTTTTTAGGTAGAGAATTAGAAATCTAAAATAACTACTTTAGTTTATAATAAAGTAGAGGTCCCTATTAAAGTATTATAGAGGCCTCTAGTTAACTATAAGAAGATACTAGAATAGATAAAAGTTATTATATTAAACTAACTCTATCTAAATTCTAATATTTCTTTATAGAAAGCCGTATTTAAATAACTTCTATTCTAGATTTCTAGATAGAAATAGATATTCTCTAAAGAAGTCTAAAGAGGTATATCTTTTCTAGAGCTAAATTTCTTTTCTAGAGTTATCTTGCAGGGACTTAGTGGCTCAGTTAAACCACAGGGTATTAAGTACTGATTTTAGCTGAGTTGGTGGTGGTAAAAATCATATAAGAAAGATAATTAGGTAAGGGATTAGGTAAGAGATTAGGTAAGTGGTTAGGTAAGTGATTAGATAAGGGGGGTAGAAAGAAGAGAGAGAGAAGAAGGGGGAGTTACGTGGTAGAGCTTGGTAGGGAACACCCAAGTTAAGAGAAAATTTTTCCAGCACAAATGCTACTTTTTAGGGTAGTATTCCTTAATAATAGGAGGGTTTCATGCTCTGAAAAGCGATCAGATTAATGTGTTTAAGAAGCGCTTTAATTTGACCTACTTTTAGTCTTGTTTGACCAAAAATTGGTGGTGTTCTACCATAAGATGCTCCCTTTCTATGGCTCGATCTCTATATTCTTACTAACAACAAGCGGAAAGTGAAAATCTTATATCAAGGATATATAGTAGAATTTACGGACGACACAGCAATAGAGTACTAGCTAAGTACGATCAGAGTACTAAGACAAAAGCTATAAGAGAAAGAAGAATAATAGTAATAGCAATAAAAAGTATAAGAATAAGAAGAAACCTCATTAGATAAATCTGAATAGGACGAAATACACGAATACGCGGATATAATTTAAAAAGAAGCTTATAATTAATAACACCGAGATAAACTAGTCGACAGACTAAAAAAGAAGTAGAGTCTAGCTACAATATATAGATATCACCTGGTGATAGTAGTGAACTTGGCAGGGAAATACACGCGAGCCCTAGTTAATTTAGAAGCTACTAGGAACTTTATTAACTTATAATACGTGAAAGAATTAGGAATTACTATATAAGAAAAAGAAAAACTATATTAGTTAGGAGAACTCGAAGAGGAGTGGACTAGTATCATAAATAAAGAGACTGCTAATATAAAGATATATATTAAAGGATAGTATAAGGAAAGAGAGTATTTCAATATAACTAACCTAGGAGGATACAATATTATCTTGGGACTCCCATAGTTATAAAAATATAACCTAATAATAAATTAGAGAGATAGTATATTGTAACTAGATAGTAGAAAGAAAAGCTACTCTAACCAGAATCTAGATACCTTAGCGGCCACCTATAACGAGAGCAAGGATAGGGGTCAGATACTAGATATAGTACCCCAGGTTAAAAAGGGAACTAGGAAAACTACGAGAGATCGATTACAAGGAAAGCAGAGAATAATTTACTAAAAGTAGGACGCTACTAAATTAGAAAAATTACAACAATAGATACCCTAGGAATACCACGATTTGATTAAAGTATTTAGAGAACGCAAACTATCGGAAAGCTTACTAGAATATTAGATATAGGATTATAAGATACCCCTTAAGGAAGGGACGGAGCCTATATACAAACCTATATATAGATTAATAGAAAAAGAACTCGAAGAATTACAGATATATATTAATAAAAATCTAGAAAAAGGATATATATAAGAATTAATATTACTAGTAGGATACCTAATTATCTTTATACCAAAGAAAAATAAATTACTACAACTATATATAGATTATAGATAACTTAACGATATAATAGTTAAGAATAGATACCCTTTACCCCTAATTGAAGAACTATAGAGTCGATTTAGAGGCACTATATAGTTTATAGTATTAGATATATAAGAAACCTATTACTAAATATATATTAAAAAAGGAGAAGAATAGAAGACTATATTTAGAATGAGATTTAGACTTTATAAATATTAGGTTATACCTTTTAGATTAACTAACGCACTAGCAATATTTCAAGCCTTTATTAATAACGTACTATACGAATATCTAGATATATTTATAGTAGTATACTTAGATAATATTCTTATCTTTATTAAAGGAAGCCGCGAGGACTATCCGGAAAAAGTTAGAATAATACTTAAGCGACTATAGGAGTATAACCTATACCTTAAAGTATTAAAATACGAGTTTTATAGATAAGAAGTTAAGTTTCTAGGATATATTATATTAACTAAAGGAATCTAGATAGACCTAAATAAGATTAAAGTAATTAATAAATAGTCTATACCGATAATAGTAAAAGAAGTTTAGTAGTTTTATAGACTTGCGAACTACTATCGATAATATATCTATAAATTCTTAGTAATCACAAAACTATTAATAGAACTATTTAGAAAAGGAAAAGAATTCTTATAGATTAAACGAGAGGAATTAGCATTCTAAGAATTAAAAGAAAAGTTTAGATAAGGAGATATATAATTATACTTCGATCTAGACAAAGAAGTATATATTAATATAGACGCATTAGACTATACTATTAGAGCTAGATTATAGCAGAAAGATAAAAATAGAAAACTACAACTTATAGTATACTATACTAGGATAATAATACCTATAGAATAGAATTATAATATCTATAATAAGGAATTATTAGTAATTATTACTATATTTAAGAAATAGAGATAAGAATTATAAGGAGCCAAATACCGAGTTATAGTAATAAGCAATCACCAGAACCTAATATACTTTATAACCACGAAGGAATTAACTCGATAATAATTAAGATAGTATATAGAGACCTTAGCGTACTATAACTTCAGGATATAATATTATAAAGGAATAGAGAATACTTTTACGGATATATTAAGTAAATAACTAGATTTAATAATAAAAGAAAGAGAATATAGGGTAATCTTACATCTAGATATAAATACTAGTAATATAATCTTAGACACACAAGTATTGAGGGCTACTAGGATAGTTATATCCGATATAGATACCCTAGAAGCTAAGATATAGACATACTTAGAACGAGACCCTTTAGTTAGGAAGCTCTCGGGCTTAAGTAGGTGATACTAAGAAGAGAATAGTCTACTCTTATATTAAGAACAGATATATATACCTAAAGAGGTATAACGACGAATACTAAAGAAAAGTTATAATAATCTAAGTACAGGATACTTTAGAATTAATAAAACTATAGAATAAGTTATAAGAAACTACTTTTAGCTAGGTATATAGAGAGATATCAGATAATATATCTAGGAGTATAATACCTATTAACGAAATAAAGATAACTAATATATACTATATAGACTTTTATAGTTTATACTATATAAGGATATACTATAGAAATCAATAGCGATAGACTTTATTATAAAACTACCGAAATTAAAAGAGCTATAGATAGATATATAATATAATATAATAATAATAATTATAGACTAACTAACAAAGTATACTTACTTTATTCCCTTTATTAAAAAGATATTAATACTAGATACAGTATATATTTTATTATAATAAGTTTTTACTAATTATAGATTACCTAACGAAATTATATTAGATAGAGATACACAGTTTATAAGTAAATTCTAGAAGATACTCACTAAAAGAATAGAGATTAAATAGAAAGTGTCTATAGTATATTACCCTTAGATAGATAGATAGAGTAAACGGATAAATTAGACTATTAAATAGTATCTAAGATATTATATTAACTATAAATAGAATAATTAGGTTAAACTACTACTAATAGTATAGCTTGCCTATAATAGAGCTAAAATAACCTTAATAGGTATAACACCTTTCTTTACAAACTATAAACAAGAACTAGAAGTTATAAAAATATCTAGAAAAGCGAAGACTTATATATAAGAAGTAGAGATATTAGTAGAAAAATTACAAATATTATATAAAAATATAAAAAAGGAACTAGAATTCCTAAGTTACTAAATGAGTAACTACTACAATAAATAATATATAGAAGTATTAACCTTTAAGAAGGGGGAGAAAGTATTTCTACTACGATAAAATATTAAGACTATAAAATTAAATAATAAACTAGATTATTAAAAAATAGGATTATTTAAGATTTTAGAGAAACTCGGATAAGTTAATTATAAACTCTAACTACTAATATATATAAAAATATACCTAGTATTTTATATTTTATTAATTGAAAAAGCACCCTAAAATACTAAACTATACAAACTAGAAATATAAGAAGAAAACTAAGAATAAGAATATAAAGTAGAAAGAATCCTAGATAAGAAAAGGATTAGTAGAGAACTTTACTACCTAGTGAAATAGAAAGGCTACGATAACTTAGAAAATACTTATAAGTCTATAAAAAACCTCAAAAATACACCTAAAGTAATTAAGGCTTATTAGAATTAAGGAGAGAAGAGTCTAAAAGTAACCAATTCTAGAAAAATAGATCTAGACCTTTAATAGATTCCGAAGAACCAGACGATAGAGAAGAGGAAGTATTAAGATATTTTAAAACCTTAGTATTATAAAATAATATCTATATACTATAATTATAAATAAATTACTAAGATTTATATAGTTATATATAGGTATTTAGAATAATTAATAGATACCACTATAATATAGTAATATAACCCTAAGTAATCTCAATCTTATACTAAAAATAGAAAATATCTATATTAGAATTAGCTAACTTATAAGCAACCGAAGCTTTGTCTTTACGCTATTTCTCCCACTCCCTAATACTAAATAACTATTATTTATACTTCTAACCCTAGCGGGTATATTTAGAATATTTCTTAAATTTATTATATATAATATATAAGAAAAAGTCGAGAGCGTAGCCTTTATAAGGAAAATCTACTAGAAAGCTATATTAGATAATAAGGTTAGCGCGATAATAATTCTCTAGATAAGAATTACACAAGGTACGAGATTTCTTAACTTTAGAAGATATTTTAGAGAAAGGAGAACTTACTAAACCTAATATAATAGGAGTAATACTTACTACTTATATATAAAGAAAGAGTAAGGGAGAATTAAGAAAATAATTAAGATAATTTGTTAAGAGAGGGGGAGATAATATTACAAACTACCTATAGTGTAGTCTAGATAAATATATTTATTAGATAAATAAAGTTATAGTATAGAAGAACCTTATAGATCACGTGATTATAAATAGTGCTAACTCACTAAAACTACTAGATAGTATTAATAGTACTATAATAAGATAGTACTATAATAGTATTAGGAGCAACAGTTCTATATAGTACTAAGGGGAGACTACTAGGAGTAGTACTATATTAGGATAAGGGACCTTGATATCTTATATATATAAGGGCACTTATCGCCTACCTTAATTAAGAGTTATCTTCTAATACTTATAATTAAAGTAGCCTTTATAGTAAGTTATAGCTTATAGCACTAATTAATACAAGTATACTTCTCTTTATCTATCTAATATCCCAAGCCACCCTTATACCAGACTTAACCAGTATACTAGCTTTATTACAGACAAGGAACTCAGAGTATGACCACAATACTAAGCTAGACTTGGAGCTACAACCTTAAAGCCAGATACTAAAGTGTCTTTCTACGACTAGATAGCTTCGTTAACACTTCGCTACTACCCTAACCTATCTATAAAGCACCTTAGCACCCTTTTACTAAAACATTATCCCTCATATCAATAACCAACCTTTGTAGCATTGATCGTTAGTCAGTGTTACCCGGCTTTGTAGCACCCACTGTTTGAGTTGCTATAGTTATTGGTCCCCCAGCTGATAGGAGGCTAACAATTGCTAGCCCATGGGGCTGTGCTGAAGTATTGGTTGACAGGCTCAGTGTCTGAAGACAGATCCTCTGGCAATCCTTCCTGTTGCCCACAGGCAAGATGCACTTATATCAACAAGATGGTCCGCCTCTTTCCGGCCGTCGACAGCTCTGTCTCCGTTGGCCCCCCTGCCATGTTATTAGCAGGCGTCATTCACCATGAAGCGGAACAGCATCGTCCCAATCCGCTGGCCTTGCCGACGTATTCACTTGCTGTTTGCATTCCTGGTGACAACTGTCATTTACTTCTACATCATACATCTGGCTCCATCTTTGATTCCCCTAAAAGCTGAGTCATTTTCAGCCTTGCCTGATGGGGGCAGCGGCCGTGATTCCAACAATCAGGACCATGACAATGGGTTGAGCGGTGCAGAACCGGCTATTCCGCCAACCAAACATGACGATGATGCTGTTGAAATGGTGGTGGCCAGCATGAAGCGGGAAAATGTTACATGGTTGCATGAGTACTTGCCGCAGTGGAAGAAGAACATATTTGTCGTGGATGACCCTGAGGCTGAGCTGACCGTCCCCGAGAACAAAGGGCGAGAAGCCATGGTATACCTAACGTGAGTATCCGACATGTACTTACACCAGTGTTCCAGCTGTATATATGCTAACATTCCGACTTAGGTATATAATTGATCGCTACGATTCACTTCCTGCGAACATATTCTTCCATCACGCAGAGAGATTCCAGTGGCATAACGACAACCCCGACTACGATGCGTTGACTCTGCTTCAAAGCTTCCGCCTCAGCTACCTTAAGAAGGAAGGCTACGTTAACCTCCGCTGCGACTGGTCCCTGGGCTGTCCCTTGGCCATAAGGCCGTCTATCGATGCGACTCAAGCTGCCCCGGGGGAGGGCCTTACATGCAAGCATATATACAAGCAGGCCTTTGAAGAGCTGTTTCCCGGCGAGACTATCCCAGAGAGTGTGGGCGTTGGATGTTGCTCCCAGTTTGCAGTCCGGAGGGAGACTATCCGGCTCCATCCCAAGGCAGACTATATACGTTATCGGGAGTGGTTGACTGATTCTAAGCATGACGATGGGCTCAGCGGGCGAGTGTTGGAGTATGCATGGCATTGTAAGTCTTTATTTGTGACTGGGTCGAGAAGAAAGGGTATGAACTGATGGTTTTGATAGTGATATTTGGTAAGGAGGCGGTCCACTGTCCTGACGCCGGGATGTGTTATTGCGAGGCGTATGGGTTATGTGATATGGATTGCAATGTGGCGCGTTGTGTCGGGCAGTACACCCTTCCTAGGTACTCGACACTTCCACAGGGCTGGCCCAAGGTGGGCTGGAACGGAGAGGATAGACATTGGTCAGGTCCGGAATGACCGGGGTATGCATATGATTTGGCATAAAAATGGCGTTGGGTACTGGACTATTGGAGGCTTTTGTGTGCATTTCAACGGTTAATGATGAGTGATAGTGCAGTTGGCTAGGACATATAATTAGTTCATTAGATGGCGTCAATATATACAGTCAAATGCAGTATAAACATGGTCAACACCCAAACATCAGACATATATGGTGCCAGGTGAATATTTACATAGATCTAGAAAGGGCATGTTTAGCAGCGTTCTCATGCTCAGCCTGCAGAGCAACGGGGTCATTCAGCTCAAACGCGGAGTTCCAGATGACTTTGGCAACTTCGTCACTACTGGGGCCATCCTGCTTCGAGCTCCGGCCACCCACATGCTGGAAGACGCTGGGCGTCAGGGCCCATCTAATCTCGCCATTGGCGTTCGCATACTCTTCCAGCAGGGAATCAGCAAAGCCGATCTTCTTCGACTCGTACCATGACACCACATCTTGTACTCGATCGTGTGGGAATGCGAGTGCCTGAGTACAGCAGCCGAAGCGTGGCATTTGGTGGACGCCAGAACGAATGGGCAGGACGGTTAGACGGCCCGAGGCGAAGAAGAGGATGATAAAGAGAGGCCCGCAGGTGAGGCTGATCAGCAGGATGCCCTTGTTCGAGAGGAGGCTGCCGGCGTGGCCGGGATGGCTGGTGTGGTTGGGATGAGGGAGACATCGTCGTACAGCCACGAGTACGACCCAGAAGGCAGCGATGAAGAGCAGGGAGCCGGCAACGGCAAGGTAGGCGAGCCACTCCTCGTTGTTCCATCCCAGCAGGCCCTGAGTGTAGAACAGCCGTAGATATAAATCTAGCCGCATTATCTCGTTAGATACGTATCATCAATGGTCATAAAATTGGATGCTTACACTTCGATGCCCCCAGCTGCCTGGTCTGCCGGCCTGCGTCTGCCAGAGCCTGCTTGGTGCGATGATACCAGCCGTCCATGGCCAGGACGTCGTCCTCCACCATCAGCACATGCGGCGTGTCCACGGCCGCACACGCCTTGAGCAGATACGAATAGTCGAACAGGCCCTTCTCGCGGAACAAGCCGCCATCCTGCTCGAGCTTGCGCAGATGGTCCAGCTTCTCCTTGTCAACATCGTAGTAGAGCACCTTGTCCGCGAGGGCCGGGAGCCAGTTGCTCGTGTACGATGGGTGTATGGACGGGTCGGTATGCGGGATGAAGAGGATCAGGTAGATGTCCTGCCGCTCCTGCAGACTGAGGTCCATCAACAGGGCCCCGACGGTGGCCTCGATGTAGCTGACACCCTTACGGGCGATCGAGGCGATGCCGACGCAGAGGCTGGCGTTGGTCCCGGGTAGCGGCAGGGAGGCGTCGATCGAGCGGTTCCGGGGTGCAGCCACCGCGGCGTCGATGTGCCGAACGAAGTTTGCAGCCTCTGCAGCCCTGAAGCGGGAGTACCTGGGCTCGTATCCGCGGCTGGCATCGAAGAAGAGGGAGGTCGGGTCGCGGAAGCTGTTGGATCTGCAGAACCGGAGGAGCAGCAGGTAGCAGAGTACGAAGGCCGCCAGCAGGTAGCGCAGAGACCATCGCGGCGAGATCAAGGGGCCGCAGGAGGAGAGCAGCCCGGCGAGAGGCCGCATTGCATAGTTAAAAAAAAAAAAAAAAAAAAATATGTTGCTGGCTGCGAGTCTGGAGTCTCTGCCAGGGCTGCAGGGCCGCCGGGGATGGTCGTTCGGTTGGTGATATCGATATCTGGGGGTTCACGCAAATTTTCACTATATAGCGGATGTC
>DS995778.1:3835-36935 GCA_000151175.1 Trichophyton equinum CBS 127.97 | reverse complement strand
GCAGCAGTTCGTTAGTTATAAGACAAGGATGTCCGTTTATTCATGTTGAAGCGTCGATGGCAGAGTACAGTCTTCTACGGAGATGTGAGTAATCGTAACTGCTAAGGATCAAGGCCTGGATATTAAGAACAGATGAAGCTTGCATTCTCTCTCTTCTCTATCTATCTGTCTACCGTTCTTTTCATGCAGTCGAACGAGGCCACTCCAAGCGTTGGTGGCCTTCGCGACGTGTTCAAAGTTGACTCAATCCAGTTCCGACAGGCTCCGTACAGGGGGCACCGGGGGCACCCACGCGAAGGTATTAGGCCGAGAATAAGTGAAGGCCTCGCCGGAGAGAGAGTCGTTATATATCTTTGACAGTTTGTCTTTGATCGGCCTGTTCTGATCAAAAAGCGAGGGCTGAGCTTTCATGCCCTATATCAAAGAGCAAGTTTCCGATTTCGAGAGTAGCCCTTGCATCTATGGCTGTTTCTAATTGCGCTGTCACAATATTCGCCGGGCATTCTCTTCGAACAGATGATTGTTTTGCCTTTACGGTTTATCGTCCATCTGCTAGATGTTTATCTTTTCGTTCTTCGTCCTGGGAGCTCCTTTTGAGCCACAAGTGGTAGAAGCAATATCAATAGACTGCTCGTTCCCTGAGATATGTAGAATAACAACGTCCTTGAGACCGCTCTTTTGATTAAGAGGCTCTGTCAGTCCTGGTCGCCGTAGATCCTTTGATGAGACTGCTGGGGTGTCTTGGAGCTGCTTTTTCCTTGCTCTTCTTAACGACAGACTGTTCATATACCATTGGCCTTTTCCAAGGGATACCGGACCCTTTTGGGGCACCACGTCACCATTATAGGGGAATGGTCAGTCCATGGAGTTCGATTAGCCATGGTTGAACGTAGAACTCGTTACTAGGATTCTATCTATTCTGCTGGAGGAGCCAAGTGAGTTCCCACTCGGACTTGCTTTGTAGCTATATTTGGCCTGATAGCTGCCACTGGCTATGTCCCTGAGCAGGTTCGGTTCCTTAAGGGGGTTGGATATAAGTGACAGGCCGCAGGGTATCTGGCAGCGGATGAGCATCAAACTGCTGGGCCAGAGGGGACTCCTGATGGACGTCAACCAGGACATGCTACCAATAGACAGTGGATAGTGTCAATCCTGACATGGACATGCGCTGCACAAGGGAGGCCGTATGAATATAAAGGGGAGTCAAGTGATGGAAATAGGCATCGAAACCCATCACCCATAGGATTCTGCTTTAATATCGTCCAGGTTATTTATAATACCAGGGTATCCTTAGTTATATATGCTCCTTGAGGTGGGTAATAAGAGAGCTCTGTAGGATGCCATATTTCTACCGGCGACTCGACAGCTCCAACCCGCCATCGTGAGGCAGTTGACTGAGGTTTTCAACAAGGACCAGCAAGCATACACAGCAAGCAAGGTCGACGATGCTCGAGGAAGACGAGTATGGCTGGGTATTCAGTGTCCGGCCTTGGTCTGCTGGTCTGCTGTGGAAATGCGTAAGGAAGATGGAGGAATCTGGCGAGAGACGGAGATCGCAGAGGATTATATGGTTATAGCCTCCTCCCTCGGGCAGTGAAGATGCCTCCTCGTCTTCCAACAGAGTCACTCAGCAGACAATAGCCAGCAGAATCACTCGGGAGAGTCACTCGGAGCCACCCAGAGTCACTGCCCGCCGGTTAATGGACGGAGTGACGGCTGTGGCCCCTGGCTTTGGCACATGAAGAGCCCGCATGCCCGAGCCATACGAGTCGTCCGCCGCTATATAAAAGGCGCCGGATACCCAGATAATCAAGAGACCCCAGAGAGCAGACACAGTGCACAGGATACCTCTCTCGCATCTCCCGGCCATGGCCGTCGCAGCGCAGACTCCCATGCAGCGAGCGTGGCCGCAGCCCTCGCATCCGGCCGCCGTCCGCGTCGTCTCCTCCCGCCTGCTCGCCTCCACAGATACCGATACACACTCTTCTACAGACTCTTCCTCCTCTTCGGCAGACGATAATGAGAAGAAAAAGGCCGCCTCGTTCTGTCTGACCGCCGTCGCCGCCCGCGATATCCCAGCCGCCTCGCTCGTCGCCCGCAACACGTCCACGACCCTCGCCGCCGTCAAGGCCTACTCGACCGTCCAGGTCTCCCGTGACGCCCACATCGAGCTCAACTCCGACCTGCTCTACTGCAACCACTCGTGCGACCCGAACGTGCGCTTCGTCACCTCGACGCTGGCCGCAGACAGCCTGCGGGGCCCGCCGGGGGCGTCCGTTGCCGGCGCCCTGGAGGTCTGGAGCACCCGCGCCATCCGCGCCGGCGAGGAGCTGCGCTTCTTCTATCCCAGCACCGAGTGGGAGATGTCGCAGCCCTTTCGCTGCTCGTGCGGCGCCGGCCAGTGTCTCGGCTGGGTCGACGGCGCCAGCAAGACCGCCGCTGATGTGCTGCAGCGGTACTGGCTGAGCGACCACATCAGGGCCTTGCTCGCAGAGAGGCCGTGACCATGCCATTGACCATAGATAGTGTCATTACTGTAGAGCTCGGTATTGCTTGAATATAAAGATTGATATAGAATGACATCATGATCCTCCTGGTTGAATCCTTAGAATTATAGTAACTATTTTATATAACATCCCAGGCAATAAAGATCACCAACATCCCACTATCTGCATCTACTTACATCTACGATCTACATTCTATCTCTACCTCGTTCTTTTATTCTAGACTACTCTCATAGACTGTTCTCATAGACCGTTTTGATACTATGGCCATCCCGATCACCATCGTCACCGGCTTCCTGGGCTCCGGCAAGACCACGCTGCTGCTCAACCTGATCCCCCAGCTGCCCTCCTCCTACCGTCTGGCGCTGCTCAAGAACGAGTTCGGCGACGTCGCAGTCGACTCCCAGCTGGCCGCCGCCTCCTCCATCTCCGGCGTGCGCGAGCTGCTCAACGGCTGCATCTGCTGCAACCTCGTCGGCCAGCTCAGCGACGCCCTCCTGCAGCTCCGAGACACCGTCCAGCCAGACCGCATCGTCATCGAGACCAGCGGCAGCGCGTTCCCCGCCACGCTCGCAATGGAAGTCAACCGGGTGTCGAGCGAGCGGCCGGGCGAGTTCGTGCTCGACGGCGTGGTGGCGGTCATCGACGTGGAGAACTGGGAGGGCTACGAGGATACCTCTTACACAGCCAAGTTGCAGGCCAAATACACCGATCTCATCGTGTTTAACAAGTGGGAGCTCGTCTCGGAGCGGCGGTTTGATATCTGTCTGGACCGCGTGGGCGATCTCGACGTGCAGACTGCCTGGGTCAAGTCGGACAAGGGCAGAGTGGACAGAGACCTGCTGCTGGGCATCGACGGGGCCCTGCTGGCGAAGACGGCTGGTTCTACAGAAACAAAAGACGCCCTGGGGAAAGCAGAGCATGCCCATTCACATCAGTCTGAGGTCGAGGTGCTCTCTGTCTCGCTGGCGGGAGACGCAGACGCAGACGCAGACGCAGGTGCAGTAGCGGTTGATTCAGCTGCCTTTTCGGCCTTTCTGCACTCCTCGCCCAAGGACGAGATATACCGGATCAAGGGGACGGTGCGGTTTGCCGCTGACCAGGTCCCAGCAGACTCGTCCGGTGAAGTCACGGCTGCTACTGCTGCTACTGCTGCCTCTGATGATACGCCGTCGGTGAAGACATATATCCTCAACTGGGCCTTTGGGCGATGGACTCTCACCCCGTCGCCGTCAGAAACAACGACGGCTGCCAGACTCACCTTGATTCTCGCCCGGTACGAAGCAGCCAAGTGGAAGAAGAAACTCGAGGCAGGACAGCTGCTCAAAGCCGCTTCCCCTGCCACGGCCTCGCTGCAGGTCGACATCATTGGCTAGCTGCTCCATAACTACATTACACTACATTGAACTACACCACACTACATATGCAGAACTACATATGCAGATATGCATCGAGGATGGCTTGCATGATACATACATGACATGACGACATAGATCTAGAGACATACATTTAGAGTGTTAGATACGGTTGATACTTGATGAAAAACTACGATTGATAGACCAAGTTTTGCCGGATGGCAGATTCTTTTTTTTTATATATATTGTTTTAGACCAAATAAAGAGCAAAATTAACTAACTTGATAACAGAATCACCCCCTTTTTTGTCTTCCTTTTTTTTTTTTTTCTTTTCTATAACCAAATTCATCCCCTAAAAAAGCAATCAAATATTCCAATCTTTGTATTATTCTTCACCCCATTTTGATAGAATCACGTCTTCCACCACAGTATTAGATCATTCTTCCTCCTCTGTTGTAATTGTAGATTAATAGCCTAGAAGCGCCGCCGCACCAGGCTCAGTGACAATGTAGATCACCTCATGCTTGTCGGTGAAGCCATTGAAACGCGTAGCACTGCACTGAGTGTAGGCTCCCATGTTCTCAAAGTAGAGCCAGTTGCCTACGCCCAGCAGGCCGTTAAGAGTGATGCGCTCACTGATCACATCAATACCATCGCAGGTCGGGCCCCAGATAGAGTACTCGATCGGTGCAGAGGCATAGTCGTCGTCCTTGGTCAGGATCTGGGCAACAGGGTGCTGGTGGTCAAACACAATGTTGGAGAAGTTGCCGTACACCCCGTCGTTCAGGTAGATCATATAGGCACCGCTAGAAGAGGGAGTCGAGGCGCGGCTGGGGGTGGTAGAGTCAGACTCAGAGTCGGACAGCGGCTCTTCCACGCCAACGTCGCGACGGGCGATCACGTTGGCGGCAAGGGTGAAGGCGGTGGCGACATAGTAACGTCCTGGTTCGGCGATGACTCTGATGTGTGGCGGGAAATAGTTGTCCAGTGCGTCGCCCAGGGCAGCGGCAAAGGGCTCGAAGGTGTCGTCTGAGAACCCACCGCCGACATCGAGTACCTTAAGGTCGAAACCGATTTCAGCGGCGCGGTCAAAAACGAAGCGGGCATCCTGGACGGCCTTGATGAAGGACTTGGGGTCCTCGGCTCCCGATCCGACGTGGAAGCTGACGCCAACGACGTTGAGGCCCAGTCCGTGGGCGAGCTCGAGAAGTGGGCGAGCAGACGAGAGAGAGGCACCGAACTTCATGCTCAGACGGCACAGGCTGGCGGAGTCGTCGGTCAGGATACGCAGGTAGAGCTCTGCGTCCGGGCACATCTCTTTGATCTTGTACAGCTCATCGGTGTTGTCGAATGTCATCTGCTTGACGCCAACCTGGGATGCATAGCGCAGGTAGGACTTGGTCTTGCATGGATGAGCGTAGATGATGCGGCTCGGGTCAACGCCGGCAGCGAGGGCGAGGTCGATTTCAGCCTTGGATGCACAGTCAAAGCCATTACCCAAAACGGCCATCAGACGGAGGACCTGAGGGTTTGGGTTGCATTTCACAGCTATGACGGAGTTAGCATTATATCCCACACTTGATAAAAAGGAATGAATGACGGGGGGAAAAACAAACGAAAGGGAAAAAAGAAAAGAAAGAAAAGAAAACATACCATAGAAGGGCTTGACGCGAGGAAGATTAGTCTTCCAGCGGATATGCTGGCGATAGACCTCACCGAGGTCAGCAACGTAGAATGGGTCCTCCTCTCCAGGGTAGCAGGTCTTGACGTCGACAGCAGCAGCCTTCTGCTTCAGGATTTCAAAGACAAGCTGTCTGGACGCGGCTCGGGCCTCAGCCAAGTGGGAGATGCCGCGAGTTTCATCCTCTGGACATTCGACATGTTTAAGTTTCTCATGCACATTATCATTGAAGTATAGTCTTGGGGGGTCGCTAGCCGAAGGTGCCATAACCATCAATGCGTCTGATTTGGTGGCTGGTCTTTGTTTTTTTTTTTTTTGGTTTGATTGTCAGGTATTATGTGGGAGTACCACGTGTTAGGGAGGTCTGAATGGATCGCAGCCTTCGCTCACTGGACTTAGCCTCCTCGACTCTTCCTCTGGAAGAGGAAGAACCCGTTGAGAAGTCCTATGCGGCAGCTCAAGGGTTTCGGAATTGGTGGGGGTGTAGAGGACGTCTACCAAGCGCAAAGACGGAGAGCTTTGGAAGGTGTCCTGCAAGAGAGGAAGATTTTTAAGGAGTCCGGTGAAAAGGGCTGGTGGGAACAACGTATGAGGCTGGAGTGGCGAGGACACGGTCGATCAAGGTGCCTTTGGGAGAGAGACCCCAAAGGCGGTTTCGAAGTCGAGAGAGGAAATTTATATTCCTGCCAACGACGAGATGAGGTTAGCTAGCGGCTCGGAGTGACTGCAACAGCTGTGAATGTGACGATGACCCGCGGTGAATGAGGGACTCGGGCAAGGTGAATTGGTCGAGGCAGAGCCACCATGGTGACGATATCTGGAGGGGGGGGGGGGAGCAAAGCAAGGTCAGCGAAGAGCTCACCTCTCAGGCAAAGGCCAATATCAAGCTGTCTGCAGCAGACAGGACAGAGAAGAGCACAGCTGAGCGTGAGAGCAAGAGTCAGAACTGCCAGTCGACGGGGAGCGAGGCCGTGATTTATAGCAGCAGAGCGCGGATGGGGTGACTTTGTGACTGCGAGCGAGAGGAAAGAAGAAAGGTCGAAGAAAAAAAAATTGGGCGCTGGTGGTGGGAA
Source organism: Trichophyton equinum CBS 127.97 (assembly GCA_000151175.1). Lineage (NCBI taxonomy): Eukaryota > Fungi > Ascomycota > Eurotiomycetes > Onygenales > Arthrodermataceae > Trichophyton > Trichophyton equinum. The sequence continues at coordinate 30,322 of DS995778.1, read as the reverse complement.
GTTGTGTGCCTTAGTCATCAGGAGCTAGCCTAGCTTTCGCCCGGGGCGTTTGGCCTGTTTGCAGCGCGCAGAAAAAGCAGGCGGTAGCAAAGGAGCAAAGGAGCAAGAGCAGTTCAGGAGCAGAGCAGAGAGGAGGGACCCTCATCATGCATTTCATCGCGGCTGCAGGTTCTCCTTTGATAATATTTTTTTCATTTCCTGCTGCCGTTGCGGAAGGTGGCTGAGGATCCATACTTCGTTACCGTAACGAACGTCGTGGGATGCAAAAAATACCCCCCCCAAAAAGAAAAAAGCCGACGAACCCTCGTCCAGGCTGCAGACCGTAAAGTTGTATGAGGCATATGTTGGCTGGCAGGACGGTGAGTGCGAGGGTGATGATGACGGCTGAGAGGGGCAGCCGAAGCCAGGAGCCGTCGCGGATGGATATCCTTGTGTTGCCGGTTCCGTTTTGTGACTCGTTAGTCCAGGCAACGAGGAAATCCTGGTTTCCAGGTCCATAATTCTTGTAGCTCGGGGTTGCGAAATTTGGTGGAAAGCGTACGCGGGATCCTTTTTCGTATTGTCAATTGTGGGTGTTGTCCATTTGATTTTTCTTTTTGGGCTCCAGCTGAACACTCCGAAAGGGAGCAGCATCCTTGGACAGACTATAATGAATCGTAATAGTAGTAGCCAGCGATGCCGTCTTCAGCTTGCGCTGTATCACCGACCTGGTAATCCTCCGAGCGGGAGGTTGGTCTCCTATAGAAGAAAATAGTTCTTGTATAGAACAAACCGCGGAGTACTGCCGAGTGAAAAATTTGAGATTTTGGAAGATTGAGGAGCTGATAGGGACGATGTGACCAAAATTCTGAGCAATTGTCGGAAAACTAGGCGTGAGGTATTCGACCGGTTACCAAGAGAGCAAATGATGGAATTTAGAGATGGATTCTTGTCCAGGAACAGTTGCAACCTGAGAATTGTCTAACGAATAATGGCGATATTTTGACGGTGTACTTCGTAGCAGAGATTCATTCATCGTAGAGAAGAAGGTGATGACCGAAAACAGTATATCTCGATATCCACCTCTTCATCTGAGCAGACACTAGGAAGCTGAATGCGAGTCTGGCTGCAAACATCCAGTCTTGCACGACGCATAAACTCGAAAAAGACAGTCTCGCTCTCGTGGCGTCTTTTGAGTGCTACAATGATGACAGCCTGAGGAGACCGATCAACCAGCGCAGCCATGGTGTCGACGAGAGCAGGCAGGCTGTCCGAATTGTACGTACAGTCGGAGACAACAATAAGGTCATACTGCTGCTCTGAGATTCTGCTCGGGATGCTTGTCTCCCAGTCCAGGACTTGGAAGTCAATCTTGGACCCCGCCGCTGGGTTGGACATGTTGATGTTACGGCTAACGATATCGCGAACCTCTTCAAGGTCTGTCAACAGGACAGAGCAGTCCGTCAACGACTGAGCAAGCGCGATTCCGACAATACCACAACCCGCTCCCAGTTCAATCACGTTGAAATGTGACTTGTCGTCATTCTGTCGAATCAGGTCCTTGAACATGAGAGACGGAGACGTAGCCTGGCCATCGTTACCGTCAGCAGCAACAACAACTGGAGCAAGAGTCTCTTGGAAGAGCATCAGCCATGCGAGCGAAGCATCCCTGTATAAGTTAGATAGAGCCATTGAATATATAATGCATAAGAAAGAAGAAGAATGAATACAAGGGAAAAAAGAACGGAGGTTGATAGTTAATAAATGGAATCTTCAAAATCCTACTGATATCTAGAATCTGCAGTAACTGCCGTCGTCATCACCATCGTCAATCAAACATGGGAGACAAGTTACAACCATCGTTATCATAGTTGTATCTCCTGTCTGCGCCCTACGTACCAGATATGTCTTGCGAGATTGTTGCCAGTCTCTTCCCATATCCGCACCTCAGCAGGACATCGAGTCCTGAGCCATCTGAGTGCCAGCTTATCAGCCTGATGAGAGTCTGGGCCACCAAATGGCGGACTCCATGCCGATATCACTGTTGGGATAGCTGACGAGACAGCAAAGTCATCGTCGGGGCCGGGTTGATGTCCTCCTCGGTCTGCCGGGCCAACATGCAACCGCACGGCGTGGCGTCGCAGATCCAGCTGAAGACCATCAATGGCTATCAACACCTGCCGGGATGCGGACGTCCAGGTAAAGTTCTTCTGTTTTATGCACTGCACACTGCGTCTGTCATTCTTGAGGCTGTCGTTCTCGCTGTCGACACGCAGCACTGAAGCCCTGAGCTCGACCTCCTCCGCCAGGAACGAGTCCCCCAGGTCGGTTGTCAGTGTGACCAGCGTCTTGATGCTTCCTGTCTCTATCCTCGGCGGCTTCAGAAACCTCACATAATGAGGCATCTTCTCTCCTTCTTGCTTTATCTTCGTCTTCGTCTTCCTCGTCGTTGCGAGTTTGCTGTTGTTGCAACTTTTGCTTCTTTTTTGTTTGACGTTTCGAGACGAGAAAAGGAAAAGTAAGCGTTCTTATTATGTAATCAAGCCTGGTCCAACCCCCCAACATGGCGCTTTTTGCAGGCTTGACGTTGACATCGAGAAGATCAAGTCATGACAGCTACAAACTATCCGGTTCACGACTCCCTCAGCTGCTGTTCGTGCGATGAGTATCCGCATGCGAAGTTGTCTACCTGACTGACTGCCCCGGAATGTTTGACATCGGCGTTTTGAAACTATACGATAGCACCTAGAGATGCCCCCAGCGTAGGCGACTCTCCGCTTGGGCCGCCGTGCTGTATATACTGATATACCAACCACGTCAACAACCAACGCTGGACAGACGGCGTTTCCAAAAGGTCCAAGGGACGCCTAACCAAGCAATTTTTGCGCTACCTGCTACTTATATTCGTTCATCATGCGCCCAGGAGACCCCCGTATTCGCCAGACTATCAACCAGATCTCGCAGAACCTCGAATCCGCCAATGAGTCCGCACAGGAAGGGATATATGCCTTTGCCCACCACTACATCGAGCCGTGCTTCTTGGGTGTACAGGAGTGCTTTACTTCTTGTACTGCTCCCTGTTTCCCCAGCCGGGACGACCAGCTGCGTCGACGGCGACGAGAACGCTCCAATGGTCGCGCGGAGTTTACCTTTGGATTCTACGATGATTGGGACTACGATGAGGATGCGCGCGAAGATGGGCTGCTAGGCTGGCGGAATGATGAGCTTGACAGGCTACTGGCTGGCAGCAGCTCTGCGCGCACGTCTAATGACCAGCCGCGCATGAACAGGCGAATGAGTTATGGTGCCCGGAGGAGGGGGTCCATCTTACCCAGCGACGAGCGCCAGGACCCAACAGTTATCCCGAGCTCATCTATACTTGGTTTCCTCGAACGTTTTCCATGGAGGATAGGTGCCAGAGGCATTCGGTATCGTCCATCTGCTGCCAATTTACAGGATAACCCTGGTGGCCTGAAGCGTGATGTACCAGAACAAGCACCATTACTGGAAGCCAGCGATGAAAGTGATCATTCTGGAGACAACAACAACAACAAGGACGGCGGTCACCACTACAAAGCAGAAACATCTCCAAGGAAGCGCCGTGACACTCAGTCGTCTCATGAAACCAGCAATTCTCTCAGTTCCCGCGGAGACCTCATTCACAGTGACGAAGAGGAAGATGCCGTTCCTCTGGATGACGAGATCAATATAATGACTCTCAGCCGCCACAGACCCAGCCTGGGCAGTGGTAATGAGTCCGTCTTTTCAATTCCACACTCTATCACTGCCTCGACAAAAGAGACAGCTTCATCTCGAGCCTCACGCACAAGTAAAGGAAAAGGCAAACGAAGGAAAAGAGACAGAGACTTGAAACGGCGCCGTACCATGTCGAAATCGTCACATTCAACCTCTGAACTAGATACCAGTATTGTGATTGAACCAACACTGGAAGGAGCCTCGTTAGCTGACTTGAAGAGAGAGGAAGAGGAAGCTCGAGTAGAGGAAGAAACGGCGATAGAGATAAGCCGGCTGGCTGCAAGGGAACTTGCTAGACAGAAAGGGCTGAAATTAGACGATTCCGCTCTAGAGGTGAATTTTCCTACTGCATACTCATAAACACGTTTAATGGATATGATTGTACTAACATCCCCTCTAGCGCTTTTCAAGTAACGCTCATGAAGAAATCAATAGCCCCGTAAAGCTGCCTCACACTGAAGCAATCCCCACTTCATCGTCGCAGTCGGAACGTATTAATTCTCCAACCGATCAAAGCCTTGGACATCCTCAACCTATATCACCCCTTAACAGCAACTCCCACCCCACACACCTGTTTCAATATCACAGACTGAACACCAAGCAAAAGTCACGGCACTACCACCAACGTAAACAATCCTGACCCCGAACCTCATTCTTCCAAACGCCTTGATGCCGACCCATTAGACTCATGAGTTTATGACATGAACACCTGACCACCCTTGCACTTCCACCGTTGCCATACCTTACTTACCTCTTAACTATCTTTCGTCCTGTAGAATATTTGTGACCCATGCCCAGGAGGCCATTTCAGCATCCATGAAGCTTGAAGCTTCCACGTCCCTCAAAGTTGAACAGGCTTGAGTGTTCAGCTTGCAACGCATGTATATGTTGTCATTTACTGTCATTCATACAGCAAGCTCTAATGTCCCATGGAAATTGTTTTTTTTTTCTTTTTTTTTTTTTGTGGATCATTAGGGACAATAACGACTCATGCATATATGTTATGAACTTCTCTTCGTTCAGTCCAGCTAATTAGCGTAGGACATGCAATAATAATACACTTCACCGTTCTCTAAGCTCTATCCTCGTACAAGCCTGGTTGCCCAGCGCAGAATCATACTGTGTAAAGCCCTCGCTTATCCGGTAGTTGGCCTAGTTCCGAACAAGGAAAGCCGCTATTATTCAAGAAACTTCTGCCACTCCGGGATTTCCTTGACGATCTTCCGCATGTACCTCTCCAGCTGCTTTGCACATTTAACGAATACCGAGTATTCACTATTATACGTTCGACAATTACTGAAAATCAGCTTAAGATCGTCAAAAAGGATCTTCGGAGTAGTGTAGTAATCCTGCTCCAATCGTTCTTCCATCGTCGACAGATCCATGGGCGATTTGATAACGTTATAATAACCGGGGACTTCGTCTTTGTTAACAGAGTCAGCAAAGGGCCATGCGCTTTTGTGGTTTCGCATAAGGTTTAGAAAATGCCGGAGTTCCTTAAAGTAAGGCCCGCGGCGTGGCAGCATCCGTGATAACTCGTCCATGTCAGGAGACCAGCCGGTTGCACGAATAGCAGGGGTAGAGAGTGGATCGATTGGGGCGATGTCACCGTGGCTGTTAGCCCATTGCTCAGGTGGCTGATGGACAACATGACTGTTGTCAAATGTGCGTATCTTGGCCTGGACACACTCCTTCTGCTTAAGGAGCATACGGCCGGCTTCGAGGTACCTTATTCGGGGAAGCAAGGTGCATTGCATAAGCGTTCCCCCTTCATAGTCTTTGATATACCCCCTCCAGACAGAGTCTTCAAGAGTGATATCCTTTGTGAAACCCTGTTTTTGAAAGTAGCCAATGGCATAATTATCAGCATAAGTTAAGAAATGCATGACTGGGGAAGTAGCTCTGATATAATCCTTCAGATGGGCCATAAGGTGCGCCCCATATCCCTTTACTTGATGTTTAGCGGAGATGGCACAAAACACTATTTCGGCAAGCTTGCGAGCGCGGAATTCCCGATACGTTATTCCGCCAATAACCTGAAGGGGCATCTTAACAAGGGCTAGAGACACATGAGCACGGTCGTAAACAAGACGTGCGATATAAGTTTTGGGCATTTTTGGGAGTTGTTTTTGGAATAGGCATTTAAGGCCTGTCAGAATTATTGTACTTTCTCTGGAGCCGTCATTGTTGACTACCCGGTACTCGATCTTGCCTCTCCGTTCTTCCAGAACCGCAGGCTTGACAATGCTGTTAGCACATATTTTGTAATTAGGATGCGGTGGGAGGGTTGGTGGTATACTTACTTTGTCAGGGAAAGGCACCCGTCGAACAATAGCAGAGCTGCTGACACCCGGCGCTGTCGGCCCGCCATCGATAATAATGGCTTTGTTTCTTTTGGCACCAGGGGCCCTAGGAAGTTCTGAGGGAGCCGGCCTCTTGTGATTCTTCTCGCTCTCAGCCGGACATGGTTGCTTCAACTCTGTTTTGTCCATCTGTATTAAATACCAGTGAGGTCGAAATTAGGGTAAGTAGCTAAAGTCTATGCAAGCTATCGGCGCTTAAACAACGGCATCCTTTCTCCCGAACAATAAGAAGTGAATCTACTCCATAGAAGTGATGCTAGTTCATTATTATTGCGGCGAAATCTGAGTTCAGATATACTAAATTACTGAAATTTCATTGGCTGAATTTCGGAATTAAAGTCGATCCGCGTGCATGGACCGGGCCGGGTCGCACCTTCCAACCTTGGGAAGTAAACACCGTAAACAAGTTAATGGATCCGTTCCCGGAAGGGCACGTGACGGGACCTCAGCCCGACTCCTGGCCTGGTACGCGGATGAACCTGCAAGTGGGAAGTGAGGTGGCTGTAGATCTTTGGTGGGCAAACGGTAGGCCTTGTGCAGCAGTTGATATCATATTTCTCATCATACAGTCAAGAAGTGCTCTCCAGACAGTCAGAAGGGAATGGCTACCTGACACTCAGATAAGCTTTGCTTGCCAAGAGAATGACTAATTTAAATCTGGCGAATCACATCTCGACAAATTAACCATAATACAGTTTACAATTGATCCACTCAAATGCTATTATTATTGGACGGCGAAATATACTCACACACGACAAGAATATATATACATCTTGACTGTTCAATATCAGCTGCTCATCGTCAATAATAGATGATGGATGTCTTTCTCTGTCTATCTTGGTGATTTATAGGCGCCTTAAGCACGGCTACACCCGCTCTAAGAAAAATTCTAGAGTTAGGCATTAAAACCCTTTCCAAGCGTGCCGTCCAAGCCCAGGAAAGCAACGACTTGTCCAAGGTGATCTACGCCAAAGAACGACTCAGTCTCACCCTTTGAGTTGGTACATTCCATCCACGGCAAGCCGAATGCGCCAGATTCAACAGACCGGTCCGTGTTCGATACCAGTTTCTGCTTTATTTCGGCAGTAGTTGACTATCCTCACAGTTAGTGCAGTTTCACATGTATGGTATCCTCGACACTCCTACCTTCTCCGCTACTTTGATCGCAGCGTCTTTGCCAATCACACTCTCTAGCACCGGCACAAATCCTTCCGGTTTGATAATAGACGAGTCTCTATTGACCCATAGCGTATTGTATAGCGCATCAATGCAGCCAGCCAATTTATCAGGGTGATCGGCCGCAACGACGCAGAGCGCCCGCTGGACCTGCATGACAATCAGCAAAAAATTTCACAAGCAAAAGAAAGCCAGGAAATTTTTCAAGAGCCATCGCAACAACGAACACGGCAAGGGAGGGACCTTCACCGCTGGAGATTAACTTACAGCTAGAGTAAAAACAGGAAACCCGTCTGGCATAGCCTCAGTAATGGGAACTCCCAGTAGCTTTGACCAGCGCAGGCGCTCCACGTTGATCCATTTATCCTTGTCTGCGGGATTTAAAATATATATGAAATTAGACGAGCCTGCAAGAGGAGATTGAGCAGAGCAGGTGGAGGGGCGGTTCGACAGCTTACTTTTGATACGGATTGGAGGAGTGTTCCCCGTAGCCTGGATGATGCCCCCGAGCAGGACAGGGACGTACGTCGTGGTGCAATTTGCAAAAACAGGGGAGTTCTGGCGCCATCGAGAGAGCGCATGTCAGATTAATCTTTTAAAAGCCCATGCAAGGAGCAGGAAGCAAGAAACAGAACGACCAATCTCGTTCTTACCCTCAGCACATGGTAGGCGATGTAGGCAAAGGGGCTGACGATGTCAACGTAGAGAGTGATCTTGGGCGCAGCCATCTTGGTGACCGTAGAGGGCAGGCCGGGAGCAGCAGCAGTAGAAAACCGCCGGCCGAGCGACAGCGCAGAGGTCGAGGATGGAGATGAGGGCGGCAGATGCTGACTCCTGCAGGCGTCTGTTAGCCGTGGCTCTGGATGACTTTCATGCATAGGGGGAAGAGATCCCGGAGTTATCACTCATCAGCAAGTTGGGAGAATAACTCGATCAGGCGGAAGTTGAGGCTTTTGACCCACCGAGACTGCCGGGGCCGAGGCATCGCCAGCACCGCACGCGGGCTCAGGAGGCGCCGGGGAAGCATCGCGGGCGGCTGATTGACGGTGGGATAATAGCTAGTTAGTTACGGGGAGGTGAAGATCAAGTCGGAGTAAGCAGATGGGCGAAGATGAAGCTGTTTCGGGGCTCTTGCGGCGCTTGATGTGAGCCTCAGCGTTGGATCTCGCCAGGCCGGCTAACTCTTTGGTTATCTATCTGGCTACACGATATCAACCGAACAGCGTCCCAACAAGCGCCAGCCGCAGGGATTAACTGCTCAACACGTTTATGAGGGCGATCAACCTCATCAGTCCCATCAGATAGTGACATCATGCTGATAGACGACGGCCAGCGTGATGGGCTCCACGCCTCTCTCCGTCGCGGTGTTACATACACCCCATGGAACCAGCAGCCAGCGGCGTGGACGGTGATCAACTGATTGATACCCCAGTGAATAACGATGTCAAGCCTCACCAACTGCCTGCTCGGCTGCTTCTCTCATGATGCTCTGCTCGTCACCGCGTCCTTCCCTGGTTTTCTCTGCGGGGGCGAGGGGGCGTTAACTCACTGCGGCGGGCTCTATCGCGGTTTCTCTCGAGGATGTGTTTATTTATACCCGCTGGGCCAGCTGTGAAGGGCGTCTTCTTTTCGTCTCTCTCGCCGGTTGATAGCTATCTCGCAGTCTGTCTGTAAAGATTCTCGCTTCACCTGGCCTGCCTCGTTACTCGGCTTCTCGACAAGAGCTCCAGGGCTGGCGTTTGCTGGATATCAGCCGTCTCTCCGTGGGAGCGGCCAGACACCCCCAAGAATGCTACACAGCGTCAGCAACAACACCATGAATGAAACAAACACGGTCAAGCAAGAGACCCCAGATAAGGCCGAACAGCTTCCAAGGACATTTCTAGACCCTGAGGGCGGGACTCCGATAGCTACCAGCCCCGATGAATCGTTGAACGTACAGAGACGCCAGGGGGAATATAGCCATCGACCGCCGGTCTGGAATATAAGACCGCTCCAAAACGACCCGCCAGAGCCGTCAGATTCAGAAGCGAGTCCGACTCCAGACGCCCGACCAGCTCATCGAGATCCGGCCGTTGCGGACGCATGTCAGTTTTGCCTGCAGCGGCTCCCGGACCCAGCTCTGTCGCCTAGCGCCCAAATCCAGCGTCCTTGTCCAGCGCTCGAGAAACCGGTTACCATGGGGAGATCTCTGCGGAAGACGCTCTCCTTCTTGCGAGACCGGTCCAAACCGTCCACTTCTACCATCCCGCCTTTCAACGATAGCCCGATAACAAACCAAGACCTTATCCTTCCGCGCCTCCGGACCCGCGGTAGGCTTCCCGACGGCACAGTCTATGAAGAAGGCAGCACTGTAGCCACGGATAGTGATGGTGCTGCTCCCTCCAGGTCGTCTTGGTCCAGGTTTGCCGGCTTTGTTGCCGGCCTTCCCTCCCGTCTGAGAGCATCTACACGGCGAAGAAACGTCAAGAAAAGGTCTCCTTATCAAACCGTTGCTACGGACTCGTTGGGCTCCTAGCCTCTGCCTATTGCTATCCTCCATGTTTGTTACTTGTATTATTCCTTTGAACTGCCTTTCTTACGCCTCTTTTTCTTCATTAGCATGGGTAACCTCGGTGTTGGTTTATCTCTCTCTGCGTCTGCTAGCTAGCATTACTACAATGGAACCAGGTTTATGACTACTCTCTTTCTAATCTTCTTTGGTGCGCAGAGAAAATGGTAACAGTTAAGCTGTGATTGAATTAATAAGACCGAAACCTCCAACTCCATCGCTAAACGCTGAATCTATGGGTATGCTATCTATGATTTTGCTATGCATCATGCGGTAAACCCAACTCCTACTTCCGCCCCCAGTCAAGCTTTGGATCGAAATATCCTCGCTGGATACGTTCGAGCGTAGCCGGTCGCAAAAAGAGCGGCTCCTCACCGTCTTCAAAGGCGTACTTTGGGTCAACTGTACCTTGGGCAGGGGTACCAGCCCGGCTGCTGGCCTCATACTTCATCAACGAATGACCATTTGGAGACGGGCGGGAAGGCGCTGGAGTAGCATAAGCCGACTCTGCTCTATAGCCCTTCTGAACCGGCGGATTCAAGCCCACAGCCTTCATAATGATAGCAGTGATGCTAACGTATGGATGTCCGTTGCCAAACAGATACGTCACCATACCCCCAAGCCCTTGGTCCCGATTATTATACGTCTGGAGGAGATATTTTCCAATCTCAACACTGGTCTTGCCGGCTTTTTTCTGTCTCTCAAGCATGTTGCGGACCTTGAGTCTCTCCCGCGAGTCCATATCATACGGATACTGTCTACCCTCGAACTCTACAATGCCCGTGTCTCGTTTCTGAGCTCCTCCATATTGCACCATGGAGCCGCTCTCTGCATTCTGGAAGTTATACGCTTGTCCTGCGTCGAGGACATTGTGATGGCGTATAGAACTCACAGGGCTGACTGCATATGGGACTGAACTTCTACCACCGGTGGGAGTGTTAACAGGGCTTATCCCACGCATTGAGAACGGAATTGCAAAGTTGAATATGGATGCTTTTCCCTAAACACAATAAGAGGGTCAAAGCGAGGTTGAATCTGAGGAGCCTATGATCAATAATTTGTCTGGTTCTCCAGGATAGAAATGTCAGCCCGGACAATGGTATATCGAATTACGTTGGATCCCTGGGTAGTTGCTTTAAACTACCCTGTAAGCACACCCAGCGATGCAAAGAAGGATATTTGTTAAAAGACGAAGCGGAAATTTGAAAGCTCAACAAGATAGAAACAGGCAGTGATAAATCGTAAGCGGAGCAAGTAAGTAGTTAAAAAGGAGAAGCTTTTATATTGGAAGCAAGGCCATTTGAAAGGAGTTCTAGTGATATGGCAGGCCTCCCGTGAACTCACCGAGCTCGGTAGAATACATGAGATCATCACCGTTAGTGATTTCAAACCGGCTGGTAGAATCCATGGACATCAGTAGAGCAGGGGACTTCCGCTAAAACCGACCTTCAAGAGGTACGCCGCAAAAGACATAGATATGAATAAAGGAGAAAGAATATTCCTTTGAAAGAAGTGAGAAACAATAATTTCTGGACACTCATCACTAGTGTCGGGGATTCACTGGGTATTAAAGTATCATGCACTCAAGTAAGTTCTCTAGAGATACAATTAAAGGGTATTTTAGTGAATTAAATCAGTGTTCTATACCCATAAACGCCACTCAGGTCAAAACATACATTCTAATAAAAAAAAAAAAAAAGTGACTCGACAGGAAGCAAAAGCTAAGGCAAATTATCAAATAGGGTATCACTGCATGATTAAAACAGGCTAATTCAATAAGTTGAGACCAAGAAAAGACGTGCTCGTGTATAGGGTAAAGGGGGGTAAGCAAATTCAAGTGCTATCCTGTTAGAATAGCCGGGATAAATATAGATCATAGCCAGAGAACCCAGCGAACCCCACTGAATGCTCCGAATGCAAGTAGCCGGATTAGTTTCCAGATCATGACGCTGATCCAAACAACCCAGAAAACTCCCATAAGCATCCATTCAAAAACTGCGGATAATAGCGTGATGATGGAGCGTATTCGGCGACTTCGCTTTCTCAAACTCTTAGTCAATATATTGTCAAGTCTTTTGACAGGCAATGTACATTTTGTCCCAAGTTCAGCTACTAGGGATTCCGCTCGGGCAGTTAATGGTATTATGCGAACCGTGAGCGTATTATTAATCTGCTCCTCGAGGTTTCGGATTCTGGATTGCATGGGCGGAGCCTTAACTTTGGTAAAATCATTGATGATCTTATTGTAGGCAGCGACACGCTCGTCAAACTCTGCGACTGTTCGTCTGGCGCGAAGTGCTGCTGCCCCTGAGCTTAGAATATACGGACCGATATTGTTGTATTTAACAGGGTCGTTCAACCATGAATCTGCGAAGGGTGCAGAAGAACTCTCGGCATAACGACATATTTCTAAGGCTTTAAGGCCTGACGATAGGAGACGAGCGTGAGCAAAAGCAATGTCTCGTTTGCTAACGCGGCCAGAACAAGGGATATATCGAGGTGTCCAGTTCCTCGTAATCTCGTCAAGACTCATTGACGTGGATATATTCTGGCTAGTCAAACCCACATTTAAACCAGGGTCTTGAGCTTCCGTAGTCATCTCGTCCTCGGCGACACCGTCCTTATCATTTAAAGGCCTGGTTTGTGGACTGGAGGTGAAACCCGGGGGCTGTCCTTGATGCACTCTGGAATTATCAGAGTCCACCCTTTGTGCTGGAACGCATAATGAATCGTCCTCTGTAGGTATCTTGGTATCGGCGTCAACATATTCAGATAGACTAGACGCAGACGATCGCCTTGAGTGGCTGAAATTGTCTTTCTTGCGTATTAAATCTCCCACCCTTGACACCTCACTCCCAACTAACTCTGCGATCCGGGTTCCCTTGAGGAGCCTTTTCCAGTCTTGTTGACCGGTACTGCGAGTATTCTTAGCGGGAGAACTATCTGCTCTTCGGAAAACCGGGGTCTTCTGGCCCTCTGGTCCCGAAGGAGAGCTTGGAGGAGAGAGGTTAGATATCGTACGGCGATGAGATAGAGTGCCAAGGTCGCCCTGGGATTCCGTGAAATCCAGAATCTGCCCTTGTTTTTGCCGGCTGGACTTTCTCGAATGCCCTAAATTGAATGGATGACGTCGGCTTGGAGACGTAGAGCGGCCACGCAGAGGAGAAAGGCTTATTGACATATTTGGGAAGAACCCTCTTGGGCCAGGAGTCTGGAAAGGGCCGTTGTCATCCTGATTCGGCATGTCTCGAGAGCCGTGTATCCCGCCATCACTTGCCAGGGAGGAATTAGAAGCAGAATATTCGTGGCGTGGCGATATATGAGGGTTACATTCAAAGTCCGGATTAGGTAGAAGCATGTTTTCTGGTGTATTTGGAACCCTCAAATGATTTTTATGAATGTTTTCAGTGTCAAGAAAAGCTTGGTTTGGCGTGACTGGTCTGCAGGTATCTAAGACGGCAGCGTTTCTTCCCGAATTTTTTCCATTATCGCCGTATTCTCTGGTTTTCGCTTTTGATATTCGTCTCCAACTTCCACTGTTGTTGCTACCGTACGAGCGACGTGACGATTCAGAAGAACTACGAGGCCGTTTCTTGACTGGGGATTTGCTTTGCTTTCTCGATTTGCTATGGCTTGGCGTCAAATTAATTGAATGCGCCAGTCGGTGCCGTAAGCGTCCTCTTTCAGCGTTTTGCTGGCTCCGGCTACCAGCTGGTGTAGGTGTACTGAGGTATTGAATATCATCTAACTCCGAGCTAGCATCAACTTGTGCATTTAGTTGCTCCCTTGAGCCAAGAGATTCTACTTGACTTGCGCGGGGGTCGGCAAGATATCGGGTCATGATGCCATGAGGGAAGAGCTTCTTCCCATGTCGATCTTCGACCTTGGCTTTGTTGCCATTTTGTTCATACCAAACGACATCTGCCAAAAGATCTAATGGCGTTGTAGTCCAATCCATTCGAGGGCGACGCCGTAATACCTCACCAGATTTGGTATGAGTCAAATTTCGATCAGATTTATCTTCCGGATCGACGCTGGAAGCACTAGGCTTGAAGTCCGGCAGATCAATATGTTCATCAGGTTCCTGCAGATGTAGGTTGGGGATCTGAACAATGGAATCGACCCATTCTGAGACCTTCTCAACATCTCCCCACCCTGCCGCCTCGGAATCAATGGCTTGTCTTTCCCTGTACCTGACTTTTCTATTGCGTAAATACTGCAAGGGGTTGTACTGTCTGCCTTCTGGGGTATCATCTTGGGACCCTCTGTTTGTTTGGTGCCTGCCAGATGCGTCTCCAGGGGATGGCAGAGGCGGTAGATGTGGAAGTAGACGCAAATAATTCCCAAACAACTCAAAGTGTTGTTTAGCCTTCTCGGCTCTGGCAAGCGTTGCATGGGAAAGTTGAACCTCGCCATAATGCGTGGCACCATATCTGAGATCGACTGTGCCCTGAGAAGTTGAAGGTCTTCGCGTTGGCGTTTCAATTTCAGAAATCCTCGGCGACTGTATACCCTGAGGTCTGGAATGGATTATCGAGGATGACAGTCTCGCACGCTGAGTTCCGCTCGAAACGGTACGGGCCGAAGAAGCCCTGTTCCGCGAGTCACTAAGACTTAGCGCAAGATTGACTATTTGGGCGGGATCTGTATCCAGTCCAACTGACGGAGACTGTCGATGATGTACGCGTGATTGACTGTCTGGGGTATATGGTGCATCTCTTTGGTCATTCTCTTCGTGCGACACAACATTCGAGAGCGGTGAGCTACCAATAGATGGCTTAGGCGTATGAAGCTGACGACGTTGCTGAGAATTGCGTTTGGGGATGACCAGATCGCTATCATCACTTTGATGACGAATGGAGTCTTTACTCCGTCGACTGCTGACACCTCCCCAGGGAGAATTTGAATTAGGCGGCCCTGTGGGAGACTCTAGTCGAAATGTACTGCTCCCTTGTTTCCTATGCCTTCTTTGAAGAAGATAATCTGAACTTGGGGAGGGGGTTTGGTCAAGGCTTCCACCCCTGTTGGAATTAGGGGTAGCTTGTCCACAGCCCTCAGATGCACGCCTGTCCGAGTACTCACTCCGGCCTCGATCCGACTCTTGAGAAGGACGAGCCATCGAAGCAATGGATTGATGATAGCTCCAGAAAGCTGGGCTGAGGGAATGTTATCAAAATAAGAGCTGTGTCTATGCATGTGATTAGGCCCTGGCTGGGACATGGGACTAGGTCATACAAGAAAAGAAAGCAAGAACGACAAAGTCCGCCCAAAGAGAAAAGATGACCAGTTCAGAGCGGTTCCAACCTGGTCGAAATATGGTCGATAACCATGGCTGTTTCTTCTTCATTCAAATCTTCCACGCGGCTGCTGGCTGGTGTTTGGCGTTTGATGTCTGATGTTTGTAGGTAGTGTTCGATGAAGATCCGCGCGGTTACTCCTTTTTTGCCTCTTTAGGGAGTGTTGAGATGTGCAAACAAGGCAAACAGTGCCACGTGATGCTTTGCGCGGGCCGGAGCCAAGACTTGCCGATATAAAAAAAAAGCTGGCAACCTAAGGGGGAAAAGAAAAAGGGGCCCGGGGGGAGAGGAAGATGGGGGAGGACGGATAGTCCGGAAGTTACGTTTTGCAATTCTAGTAGATACATTGAGATCTGTTTTACAGCAGGAAACTAAAGTTCTAAATGATGGACAGTGGCTTTTGAATGCAAAGACGGCTAAGGAAAAATAGGGCAGAGGAGCTAGTGTCCCAAGCTCTCGACCTGGAGGCACTTAAGACGGGCTTCGGTTTCAATGACCTAGAGCAGCTAGAGTTAGCATTCATTGTAGTATATAGACAGTGTTGGTAATGAGAAAAGAAAACATACCTCCAGGGCTTGTCTAACTTCCAGAACTCTTCTTACATCCGCCAGCCAATCCTTACTGAGCAGTTTCGACCATCCACGAAGGGCATTCATCTCACGAGCCGCGTCATCGAGGTTTCCCTGTTCAAGGAGCTTCTCTGTGCGGGTGAGTATGCTCTCAACGTCATCTCCGCTGGAGGACGCTTCCTTCTTGAACATGACCTTGCTCATCAGGTAGCTGGTAGCGTGGCTGGCAACTCCCGCATCCTCGGGGAGGAGACTTGCCTTGCGGACTTCGTTGGCAACTCGTCTGAACCGATCAATTATCTGGGCAGTAGATGGAATTCCACGTTGATAAGCAGTGGGGTTTATCGAGGAAATAGCGGCGTTGACAATTGGATCTTGGCCAGCAAGGCTCTTAACAGCAAGAAGTTCGTTGATGAATGGCCTGGGCATGCTCTCACTCTCAAGAGCACTGTGGACAGCATCAACAGCGACTTGAAGCTGCTGGGTAGTCAGGTTGGCACCAATAACATCATTCCATCCTGCAGTTAGCTTTTCAAGTTCGGCAACCTGGGCCGATAGCTCAGAGAGCTTGCTAAAGCGGCCTTGACGCTCTTTTTCAACCAGCGTGTCAACGTCACTGAGGAACTTGCGGTTCAATTCGATGGCCTGTTCAACTAGCTCATTTCGAAGCCGCTGCTCAGCGACTGCGTTGGCTCGCTCAATCTCGGTCTTGATCTTTTCCTGGTAAGAGTTCGCGAGCTTCTCGCGTTCTGACTCAAATTCTTCACGGTATTCGGCGGCCTCTTCTGAGCGAACCTCATCGATTCGTCGGACAAGTTCAGTAGCAGAGCGCTCAAACTCTTTGTGAGCATTCTTGATTTCCTCCTGGGCTGCAGCATGTGCCTCCTTCTTGATACTGGAAATTTGCTCTCCGAGCTTCAGGAAGTCATCCTTTGCCTTGGCAATGGGAGCCGCAAGCTTGGAAGCAGACTCATCCGCGTTTATAACAGCAATAAGTCCATTAACAATCTTGGTCAATTCCTGGATGACCGGGTCATCTTGTAGGGCTGCCAATGGCTCAATGCTTGCGACAGTAGCAACTGCTGGCTTCCTTGGCTCGTCAAGAGAGACAGTCGACTTCTTAGTGTCTGTAACCGGGACCCTTTCTTTGCTTTCTTCCTTCTTCGAACCGGTCTTCTCAGAGTCCTTCTTGTCCCCGGTAGCTGGTTTCTTTGGCGCGGACTTTGCATCTCCACCGGTACGAGGAACTTCAGCATCCACAGCACTCATATGTCTTCCCTTGTGAGTGATATCACTGGTACCTTCGTTCTCAGCGACCTTCCATGAAACACCGCTCTTTCTGGGTATAGTCACTTTCTCGCCTTCATCGCGGGGAGCTGCAGGACGAGTGTTGATATGTCGGGTAGCATTGGGGAAACGACGGCGGAAATCAAGTTCTTCGAAGTACAATACGGCCTCCTCGCCGTAGGGAACATATTCGGTAAAGAAGTCATGGAAGTTATCGGATCTGAGAGAAAACCACACTCCTCCAGCATAGGCAACTCCAGCCGTGAGAACAAGGTACAGCAGGGACCTGCCGAATCTTCCCTTGGCCTTAGGAGCAGGAGGTGGTGGTGGAGGTGGAGGTGGAGGAGCGCCGGTCTGAGCCTTCGGGGGCTGGGGCGGGTTGACCGATGAGCCAGGAGAAGTCTGGCTAGCAGATGAAGAAGGAGCTGGTTTCGAAACGCCTTCTGGCGTTATAGCTGAGGCGGAAGATGGAGATGGCGGCGATCGAATATTTTGCTCATTCCCACGGGTTGCGCTGGTAGTAAATGTGGCACATGAGGTTTTTCGGGCTGGCAGTACACTGGCAATTGACCTCCCAGAAGGCCAGGCGGCGCTTTTACCTTTAATGTAGCTCCTCTAAACAATGAAATTAGACACCGTTAATCGGTAAATCATCTAGTACACTCGCCAGCAGAAGGTGTTTTATACGGACCTTGGTTATGAGGTTTCGTCCGGACGTGGTAAGCCTTTGCCGGGCCAACGAGCCCAGTCCTCGGGACGGCGCAATTGAGTTGCGCAGCATGCTGGGCGTTATATGCCGCTGGATCGTCGACAGAAGCTGGATGGCTGTCGGCTCATGGGCTGAGAGACGGAGAGTGTGCTGTGTCGTGAGACGGCGACGTCGATTGTCGAATGTTTTGGTGCAAGCAAAAAGTAGTTTCGCCCGGTAAGGTTTTAGCGCCGCTTTAAGCTACTGCGTCGCTGTTTTACGGGCCGGCAAGGCGCTTTTGCCAGGAGAGAGGGCAATTTTCGATAGAATGGATCCATTTGGTTATACTTGGGATAGCAGACGATGGCCTAGCTGATTACACTTGCTCGTTTCCGAGGTCACGGAGTAACAGAAGGAAAGGGTACAGGAAGAGTAAAGATGATAGCAGGGAGGCGTAACAAATTACAATGTGAATAGCAGAGAAGCCAATATTAACACCAGGGCAGAGCATGTCAGTGGAAAAGGTAACAGATATTAAACCGTAGATAGCAGGAGGAAACACGCGCCGCAAGTTGATATCTAATAAAGTAAAAGAGGGAGGTGGAGGGATAGAGAGGAAAACCCATCAAGAGCAGTGTATAAGGTAGGCGGGCGGACGGAGACGGAGAAACTGTTCCAAGATGCTGTCGGTTCGATGTCTCAAGGGCCTGGAGGCAAGGGGGGTATGTGAAAGGGCTCCAATGAAACCGTATTAGATAGTACCGCTGTTGTGCCTGGGAGGTACGCCAGGTTTCTCTCATCACTCGTTTCCACTTCTTCATTACCCATGTACATTCCAAAAGCAGCCATCATGAAGAAAAACGGAGGAGATAAAGGGTAGAGATCATCTAATACACTCAGCAGCTGCAAGCTCCTCCTTGTGTGTTCGCCGACTCTGGACGTAAGTCAACACCCGGTCTTGGGTTTGCTCGCAGATTCCGTGGGCCGGCCTGGTCAAGCGGTAGTTTCTTCGCAATAGCAGTGAATAGCTCCCGTACATTTGTCGATGTCTTGGCAGATGTCTCAAAGAACAGCAAACCGGCCTCTTTGGCATAAGCAGCTGCATCTGCGGTTTCAATGGCGCGCTTGTCAGGGCTTTCGTTGACGAGATCAAGTTTGTTTCCAGCAAGCGCAATGATGATATTCTCGTTCGCCTGTCTTTGCAGCTCCTTTACCCACGACTTCGCCTTGTCAAGAGATGCCTATGCATTGTGTCAGTTCTGCTAATCTCCGGGTATTAGCATGAAAGAAGGACGGTTCTTACAGCCTGGGTTATATCATAAACGACGACAGCACAGTTGGCATTTCGGTAGTACATGGGCGCGAGCGATTTATATCTTTCCTGGCCAGCGGTGTCCCATATTTCAAACTTTACTGTCGTAGTCTCGTCGAGTGATATGGTCTGTGTAAGAAATGCGGCGCCGATGGTAGACTCTCGGTAGTCGTCGAATTGATCCTAACGCAGAGTGGACCAGGCGTCAGTACACCGCCAACAAGGCAGAAATATTAATTATCATATACAAAGGTTTTTTTTACTCACTTTGACAAATCGCAAAACCAGGGAGCTCTATACCAGAGGTCCATCAGTAATCTTATCAGAGAAGGCTGCATAATTATGGATCAAGGGGCTAGGAAGTTCACCTTTCCGACAGCCGACTCTCCTACATACAGCATACAGTGGTTAGCACGAACTTCTACTTTTAAACCGAACGTCTGCTATACTGAAGCGGGATGCCTTACCAAGAAGGACAAGCTTGAACTGGGCGAACCTAGCACTGGTCCGGCCTCCTGGAGCTCTTGCAGCCATGGTCGTTGTGTAAGAGCCGGGCACCTTGGGCGTAGAGGGGGCTGATCTGAGGTCCGGGCGAGTCGTAGATACCTAGGCAAGACAACAAGCAGACGGTGCGAGTGGGCAAGGGGCTGCTAGGCCGGAGGGCAGTCTGTATATGTGTGGGCGAAGGGCGTCTTTGGCGGTGCTCCTCAGCAGGCAGATGACAGTCGAGACGATGACGCTGATGCTGGCTGATGCTTGCTTGTTGCTTTGCTCTGCTTGTCGTTTCTTTGGCTCCCTCTGGACGCCCGTCGTCAGATGACGGAGGCTGCTTACGTTATGATGTCACGTGGATAGTGACATCAGCCTCGCCGACAAGAAACATCAACATCAACAGAAGTACATTCAAGGAAGGACATTCGCAAGACAGCATACATTCATTCGATACCGACTAAATAATAAAGTATTATATACTTATACACACAGGCTGTTCTGACATGTTCAGCCGGTCAAAGGCTCTTGTCTCTCTGCGAGTCTCGCCTTCTCCCTGGCCAAAAAGAGCTCCTGTTCCCTCCGGCTCGTCGGTACATCCACGAAGAAGAAAAGGAACACAAAGCTTGCCAGACTCAGAGCAAACAGAAAGTAGAATGGAGTCGAGTTGTTCCCTGATGGCGAAGCATCTATGATGGCGCTGGATACCAACGGGCCGATGAAAGAAGAGGTCTTGCCAATGATGCTGAACAGGCTGAAGAAGAGGAACTCCTTGCCACGAGGAGTCACTTCTGATATCATGATCTGGCTGTAGCTGTACCAGGGACACACAAAGAGGCCATAGAATGCCTGGTAGGCCCAGACTTCCCAGGTGTTGTGGAACCCAAAGCGAGAGGTCCAGATGCCGATCATGCCCCAGCCGTCAAGGAGAATGATAGCGATTGCAATAACGTTGAACATCGTCTTGGGCTGTAAGCTGAAGCGTTGCTGTATGGCCCAGAAGGAATAGATTCCGATGGCCTGTGGAATTATTCAAGCAGGTCAGGTTGGATCATTACTAGGTAGCATAGCATTCGGCTGGCTTACCTGAGAAACGATACCAACTATAAGAAGGTATGTTAATTGGAGCGTGTTATATGCAACGATACTATTTTGAAGCGTTGCAATCACCGTAACGGTGGTGTTTAGAGAGTCTCCAAGCAAGAAGTACCCTTAGCTCGACGGTTAGCATGCTCACTTGGCCAGACAAACAAGGTAATGCAATGACTTACCGATAAGGTAGAATAAGCTCTGCCTTAGGGACCATATCTCAGTCGCCGCACGATACAGCTGGCCCAAACCAGCCAAAACGATGTTCTTTCCGTCCAGATCTTGTCCAGGCCGCCTCTTCTCCAGGACGAACCAGGGTATCGACAAGACCAGCCAAACAGCCGTTGCAAACGCAATAAGGACACTCAACCCCTTATTATTATTGGCCTCGCTAGCATTGACGTCCAATGCAAACATAATGCCCACAATGATGGCCAGTATAAACACTTCACCAACAGACTGGACATAAAAGGCTACATTTGACAACTGGCTTCGCTTCATCGAGTCGACGGCATCAAATTCGTCCTTTGTGATGAGGCCAGCACGATATTCATCTGCCTTTTGTCGAATTTCGACCGTATTTCTCGCAAGACCAGGAAAGGCCGCTGTCCAAAAGGTCAGACAAGTCTGATAGGCGATAAGACCTACTATGTAAAGGCCAGATGCAATGTGCCATTTTTCAGAAGTGTGGACGTCTATCCATCCAAAGCCAACTGCGTATGCGATTATAGACAGCACAATGAGTATATTTGGTCTCCAGGAGCCAAAATCAGCAAAGCTACCGATGCAGAGAAAGACAAGCACCTGGATAGCAAAGGATATTCCATTGCTCAACAGTACGATACTGTTGATTGTTCGTCTAGAGCCTGCAAACACCAACGTTCCCCCGGGGCCTGCGGCTTGGGAAAGCAGATTTTGAAATGCAGTGGGAGCAAAGTCTAGATAATTATGAAGCAAGTTTCAGTTAAGAAATAAATTGTCCATAGAAATAATTTTGGTGCAGAAACCCACTGAAGAGCGTCAGTCCGTTATTCCCCACGTAGTAACTGCAGAATATGTCAGTATATCAATGTTGGGGACGGAGTAGCCATAGAGCCATTCATCATCTTCTTTCACGGCATAGGAGAGGCAACACACGCATAATATGCCCAAATCTCCCATTTCGAGGTCTGGAATTTCTCATCCAGCGTCTCGGTGGTTGGTCCGTCTGGTATCTCGGCGTCTCTTGTATCAACGCTGGCTTTGGTTGCCGTATCGTCAGTCGCTAGATCCAGCTCGGCACGTTCGACAGCCATCTTATCTGTTTAGTTATGTCTGAGGCTGAAGAACCTGAATGTGCCGAGAAGGATTGATGCAGCCCTTTTCATCCTTTAAAGATGCCCGGTCGTTCTTCTGAGGCGGTGATCAGCTGTCGAACTGGGCTGTTCCTTGTTAGTGCCACAATTAAGGCTGGAGAGTAACATCGGGCGAGTTGATCGAATTGATAGCTATCCATCCTCGGTATCAGCAGATGTATGTGTCATTTTAGTAAAATAGAAAAAGGAGAGGAGAGCAAATAACTTGATAGAACTAGGATTAACAAGCTATACTCTACCGTGGATAAATCTTGTCCTTTGTTAAGGATAAATGGTAACCATGGATCTAACATGCCGTACTTAAAGCTAAAGAGAACTATACGCTGGCACTATTTAGATCTCAACTGCCAGTAACTTGTTCAAGTGACAGTCGAAATACAAGCAAAGTGTCACATAGACATCATGATTCATTGGCTAAGATCAAGAATAGCTATATACAATATCCCAACGAACGACATAGCCCCGAAACAGCCACATCATCTAGAATAGGCGCAATTGAGCCCTCCATCTAGCTAGCTACTTTTACTTCTCCAGGAACTTCGAAGCCATGTTCAACAAGTTAGAAGCTCCACCGCCCTGCTGCTGGTTCTGTTGCTGCTGTTGCTGCTGATGCTGCTGCTGGCCACCACCGCCTCCCAAAGCACCGGCAATAGCAGCCAATCCACTTGGCTGTTGCTGCTGCTGCTGCTGGCCGCCACCAGTCAAAGCACCAGCAAGAGCAGCAAGTCCGCCCTGCTGCTGTTGACCACCGCTTCCTCCCAAAGCACTTGAAATAAGAGCGAGGCCACCGAGGCCGCCTAGTCCACCGGCTCCAGTGCTTCCACCACCCAACTGGCCCTTGATGTACATCTTAAGAGCATACTCGGCAGCCATGTTGACGGCAGTCTGCTTATCAGTGTTCTAGACTTGTTGTCAGCACCAGCTAGTTACTTATCCCATCAAGCAGTTGGCGGCATATCAAGAACTCACCACACGGCCCTGCTGGTTCTTCTGCTCCCACATCTGGCCAGCCTGTGCCATTGCCATGCCAACAAGCTTGTTCTGGTCACCACCGCCCTGGCTCTGGCTCTGGTTTCCGCTGCTGTTCATGAACATCTTAAGAGCCTGCATGGCCGCTCCGGAACCCAAGGACTCAGCACCGTGCTTCTCGTTCTGGTCATCTTTGTCTCCGTAAAGCATCTGGTGGGATTGCACCACCTTCTGCTCGTCGATGTCCTCGCGGCCCACCTTGTCCTTCTTATCACTCAGGAAGCTCATGGCCTTGCTGAAGAGGGAGTCATCGTCGTCTTCCCTGTCTTCACGTCCATGCTTCTCGTATCTGGCCTGTCTGATGGCCTGGTCCTGGTCCAGCTGGAGGTTGTTTCCGTCGTAGTAGCCTGCGGCTTCACCGCGGTGCTGCTGGTCGTTGTAGGACATGGTAGCTGGGAGTGTGTTTCGTGAGGAGGGTAAACAGAGGGAGGGCTTCAATCTATGAAACGCAGAGGCAGAGAAAGGGCTTGCTGGTCAGCTAAGATAACTAGTCAACTACCGAATTGGCCGGTTGACAAGTCGATTGATAGGCAGGATGGGGACTGACTGGATGGTTTGCTGTCTGATGCTCTGTCTTCCCCCTGGGACCCTCTTCTTATATAGATAACTAGCTGTTTTGCTTGCGGGTGGCGAGACGGCCTGCTGGAGGGGCAACAAACCCGCCCGCCTGCTAAGCCCCCTTTCTCCCTCTTCCCCCACTACCACCACCGCCACAGGTTGATACACACTACACTACTGAAGTAATATGACAACTAACAGGGGGCCTGCAGAGAGAGAGGAGGGAGGAGGAGGGGGAGACGGGCGGAAAGCAGCCAATGCGACCTCCATGGCCAAGTCGACATCGGGTGCAGCAAAATCTGATGGATCGCATGAAAAAGAAACGGGCAAGCAGATAGACAGCCAGCAGAACAACGTCGAGGAGAAGAACACGTAGATTTGGTTGATTTGATAGGTATGTACCTATCTGAAAGCTAGCTAAGGAGGTTCCTTGAATTAATTCTCCGTTTCTTTTTTCTTTTCCCCCTCCCTGCGTAGGTCCGTTGAATGTATATTATTTTGCAAAGTTGCTCCTCCCAGTAAATAATAAATATGCAACGCCCAGAATACAAGCCCGTGTGTCCTTTTCCATTTCCGTTTCTCCGAGTCCGATGAATTGAACGATTGAAAAGCAAAATAAAATCATAAAGCGTGAAGCATTATCAGAAAAGAATAAAGAGAAGGTCGGGGTAAGGAGGTGGAAAAGAACTGCAAAAGAAAAAGTATGTATACTGCCGTCTTGAGTATATCCCATGCATTGATGCGCTCCCCCCCCTCCCCCGGATAAAAAATGCGCCCCTTTGGAGAAACAATAAAGAAAAGAAAAAGAACGAAAAGCAATAAGCAATGTGTTGAGGTGGATGCTGCGGAGCTCAAGAAGAGCTGCGGAAGCATGGAGATCACTTGAAGCCGCCGTAAGAGAAGGAGGAAATCTAAAAGCACAGTTGCACAAAGTCTTTTTTTGGCAAAAGCAGCCGTTTTTTTTTTTTTTTTTTTTTTTTTTTTTTTTTTTTTTTTTTTTTTTTGTTCTTTTTCGTTGGGTTCCTTTTTTGCTGGGAGTCGGTGAAGATGAAAGAGCTTGTTCTGGGGAGAGGTAAAATGACAAAAGGGAAAGAAAAATAGGTGGGAGGTATCATGAATTCGTAGTGATGAGCCATTGTATGGGTCATTGCGAGTCGTTACCGGTCGTCGAAAAGCGTGAAAAGGGACATCGTATCGCTCGTCGAGAAAAGACACGCAGCGCACAAAGGCAGAAAAATCTTGGGTTTCGTAGGGTAATCTGATTCCAAAGCAAACCAACTTGGAAGGCAAGAAGGATATTATCGATGGAAAAAAAAATAAAAAGAAGCCATGGGGAAGGTTGGGATCAATCCGATCATAGATGGGTTCTCTTTCAAATCATGCCAAAAGGCGAGAAGCCAAAGAGCATAGTAAGCCAAAGAAGCCAGGCCAAATTATGGCGGGATAAGAAGTGAGTATTTCCAGTGTTTATCCCAAGTAAATATTGAATCTTGAGAATTCAGCATCGCTCATGAGTCTCAAGTATCGGATCCTACGCTCACTAGCACTCAAGACGCAGCGTGGATCGTCGTCCAACTCGGCTTCAGGGAGCCATTCATTAGGCAAGTCTGGATAGTAGACATCACCACGAGCTTCGATCTTGGCACGTCTAGTATGGCCAATACCGAATTCCTGACCCCATTGAATGCGGTCGAACTCCATGAGGCCTCCGAAGCGAGAATCCATGTTGGAGAGCCAGATGCGGCCACCGTCAGGGGTGAAGTCTGCTCCTCCAATTTCACCAAAAAACTCGTGAACTTGACGGGTCTGGTAGTTTTGAGCGTTGACGATGACGAAGCGGTCTGCAGGCTCACACATGAGCAGAGTTCGCGGGCCGCCGCCCACAGGGGAGAAACGGAGGGAGCGATAGCCTGCAACATCCGAGTCCAGAGTCTGGAGGATTCTCCACATACGAGCATCCCAGATGTTGACAGTTTTGTCTTGGTTGCTGGTGGCTATATGCAGCATATCGGGGGACCAGGCGCACGCAAATCCATAGTCACGGTGGCCGGCAAGAGGCTGAACGGGTTTTCCAGTCTCACTGTCAACAACCCAGGAATCAGCAGAATCGCCGACAATTACACGAAGTCGGCCATCTGGAGAGGTATCTGTGCAGTTGATAGCGCGGGCAAAGCGGTGGGTTGCAATAAACTTGTTTGTCTCGCAGTCGAGAATGCGGATGGAGTTATCGTTAGAGGCAATGATGGCCTGTGGAGTGTGGCTGGTGCGATGCTGAACAATGTCAATGTGGTTGGTGATGCCATTGAGATGCTTCGTAATACGACCTTCGACCTTGTCGTAGCCGTGAATTTCACCCTTGTAAGCGTATTCACCACTAAAACCACCAACAACAGTAACACCATGTTTGGCCTTCATGGTAGATATTTTCAGAGGCTCAGCCACAGGGTTAGAAGAAACCGACTCGGTAAGTTCAAGGATAGTGTCTTGCACATCGTAGAATGGAGTGACAGAGTAGATCTTGTTACGATAGACATATTGAACAACATTGGATGCTCTCACAGACATAAGGTTGCGAAGCTGAAAATGAGCCATTGTGGCTTTGAACTTGGTGTACATGTTCTTGGCTTTGAAATAATTCTCAGTATCGCGCGGAGTGATAGCATACTAAAAGAGAGCATCTCAAGTTAGACACCTGACAGGTTTAAGGGTTGAAAAAGGGTAAACATACACCATGGGGCTGGAAGCGCAGGTTATGGTATGAAGTATACCACTGGTCCCGTAAAGCACGGGCAGCAGCTCGGTCCACGTTCAACTTCGAACTCCAAGGAATATTTTGGATATCGAAGTAGCGTCCCTTGTGGTCATCCGGACGGGAGATCTTGGTTGGTCTCTGCCAGTTCTGCACGTTCATAGCCTCAGAAGCAATTGGAGGATATGGATGCTTGATACCAAGTCGATCCTGAGACATACGGGCGCGAAGGTACCATTG
>DS995779.1:103184-129546 GCA_000151175.1 Trichophyton equinum CBS 127.97 | reverse complement strand
GGGATCTAGAAAAGATAGTTCTTCCACTTGAACATCTCAGACAACAAACGAAACAACGACAATAACATTGATAATCACACGAGAAAGTGGTCATGTTAACATGCCTAATCGCAGGAGCCGAGATTCATATGCCCGACCTGGAACCGATTGTTCTTGATACACCGCCCAGAGCAGCAGTTGTCGTTCCGCCCGCAGTCAGCCAGCCTTTTACCGCACGACCCGGCAGGACCACGCTTCCCTTGCACGATCGAATACCTAGGCATACACTGATACTGCTGCCTCTTCGGATTCCACTTGCACTTCTCCACGCCGAGCTTGCAGTCTATGCAGCTGTCCCGCGGAGCCACTGCACGCTTAGCCGGCTCAGCAGGCGCAGGAGCGTCCTTGTTCTCGATACATTCGCCCGAGCCACAGGGCCCAGGACCGCCTTTCTTACGGCACTTGTGGTCCTCCATGTCGCAGTAGAAGGCGTCGTCAAAGCATACTCCCTCCGGACAGTCGACTAGCTGCACGTCTCGCTTGAGTTCGCTGGCTGGGTTGGCGAGCACGGCCGCAGTGAGGGAGAAAAAGGTAAGCAGTTTGGTGATCTGCATGGTGGGCGTTGACTTTTGAGTGTACTTTTTGCGAGAAAGGTTCCGCTGGTATCAAGTTATGTGCGTGAGGGACTTTTAAAAGGGCTGGCGTCGATCGTCGGTGGTGGTGAGCGAATTGATATATCTCATCCTCAAATCCATCAGCACGGCATCAAAGCAGGTATTTATATCTTGATGCAGATGGCTTGCTGTGACGATGCAGTGGGTACCTCTTCTCCATGGGGGGGAGTTCGTTTTGGGGGTGAGAGGGAGGGAGGGTTTGGAAGACAAAGAGATGTCGTTGTTTCTGTTTGCTCTGGTGGTGAGGAGATGATCGTCTTGAAACTTCGGTACGAAGGAAGTTCTGCTCCGCAGTTATGCGAGCGAGGCAAGGTTGAATCGCGAGGGATACGCTCGTTCAACACGGGCTGCCCGCGACATTCGACCGCTGATCTTACACAGACACCACCACAAATTCTTTATATTATTGCTCTCTATGACAGCAAATTTGCCGTGTTACGCTCAAGTATTCTCACCTCGATGTTTTCATCTGAGAAGCTGTCGGTCTTCGCTGGATGTTCCATGCTGACCCGCCGTCCATCCATGATGGATCTAGTGACATACCCTATTCACGCCATCAGACATGAAAGAAGAACACAACTTACAGAAGTTGTATCATCATCTCTTTGTTTAGTTCGTTTGCTATTTCACTCACCCATTTCCTAAAGCTGTCTTATGTCGAGGATATAAGGTCCTCGATGCACCCTCCCCCCTGCATCATTCCACAACCGCCTTCCACCTTGAAACAAAAACCCGTCTGCCGATCCCCGAGAAAACATAGAAAACATCTCACGGTCTTCCCCATAAAAAAACCCCACAACAACCTCCGACAACTTATGTGACCACTATATCACTCCACTCAACATCCGGGTCAACGTCATCGTCGCCATGCAGCTCTGCAAACTCGGTGCCGTCTTGCTCCTCTCTGCCATCGCCGTAGCAACACCTGCACCAGACCCGAATGGCCTCTTCAAGAGAAAAGGATGTACGCTACCGGGACAAGACTGCATTACCGACAGCCAATGCTGCTTTCGACAAAAATGTATCGCCCACACAATAAAGACGAATGCTCCAAGATGCGGTCCATGGATATTTACCTGGAAGAGCCACAAGAATGGCTAAGGGAAGTGCTGTCTATAATTTGGTTCCTAGGGAAGTTTGGGTTTGGCCCAAGCAACTTTGGCTTAGTTATCTCATAATCAAACGCCTCAATCGAAGTAAACAATACAATTGAAATAAACAATAAAGAGTCCCTCATAGATCCTTAAGTTGATTATCATCATGCTTTCTATTTAACCTCTATATATTTGCTTAGTAATACTGCTTTAACCGCATCACGTGGATAAACAAATATCACGTGGAATATGGCTTAATCAGCATGTCTTTTGGTGGAAGGAACATGCTAGTCCTAGTTAAGGTTAGGGCAAGATGCTTTTATAGTTATGTAAGCCGCGGGAGTCATAAAAATATTGACTGTAACTTTGTAGTTGATCAGTGCATTCACGGGACAGTCCATGCAAAGAGCTTCAGCAGTGAACAAGAAGCCATTGATTTCTCTAGTTAACAGGCCAGTACTTAGCTGTTCTCTAAGACCGCCTCTATACCACTACATTGCCTTAATCCGCCTGAAAAACGCATACAGATTTGTCCCCGCCGTGAGTCAGTTCAAGGGGACTGCTCCCCCCACCACCCACGATAACGATTAACTACAACACCATGGCTCCGAAAGGGTCGAAACAGCGAGGAGGAGGAGGAGCGCCGAAGGGCAATAAGAAGCGCGGAGAGGGTACATCCAGACGCAGAGATCCCATGATAGACGAGAGACAGCAGCCATTCCAGGCAGTGGTATGTTGGTTATAACCCCACGTTTCTTAGATAGAAGTGAGCAGATAACTAACCATTCCCCTTAGGTGGTTACTGATATATTTGAAACGCGATTTGAACCGTTCACACTTGAGAAACCAAGGGTACGTCATGGCTTTATACTGCCTTTCTCTGGCGCGGGGCTTACGGAAACTTTTGATACCAAATAGTGTCTTCTTCCTATCGCCAATACCCTCTTGATTGATTATACCCTTGAATTCCTGTCCAATGCCGGAATGGAGGAGGTATTGCTCTATGCCGGCGCACATGCAGATATGCTAGAAACTTATCTCAAGTACGCCACATCTACCCCCGTTTAGTTGGTTTTTGAAAGGACAGACCGTATACTCATACATCTATGTAGTGGCTCGAAGTGGAAATCAGACATATCGCCCTTTACAAAAGTCCGGCTCATCAGGACGGCAGCAACTACATTCGGAGAAGTCATGCGCGATCTACATGAGAAGCATCTAATGAACGGCGACTTTCTGCTAGTTAACGGTGACGTTATTGGAAATATCCCGCTCGAGCAGGCGTTGATCGAGCACCGTGCTCGACGAGAAACAAACCGAAACGCCATCATGACCATGATACTTCGAGAAGTCGGGGAGTCGAATAGGGTCCGTAAGAGCGCTGATGCGCCGCTGTTTGTCATTGATCCTACCAAGGATAGATGCTTGCATTACGAGGAGCTTCCGTACCATTCACACGACGGATATGATCTGCCGTCAAATCTCGAGATAGACCCGGAACTCCTTGACGCCCATGCCGAGATTGATGTCCGAAATGATCTGTATGATTGCCGTATCGACATATGCACCCCTGAAGTCCTGGGTCTGTGGGCAGATAGTTTCGACTACCAGTCTCCGCGCACCCATTTCCTTCACGGTGTGCTGAAGGACTACGAACTTAATGGAATGACTATACACACCCACATTTTGAAGGACCACTACGCGACCAGAGTTCAAAATCTACATGCATACGACCTTGTTAGTCGGGATGTTATATCACGATGGACTTTCCCTCTGTGTCCAGATACAAACCTCTTCCCTGGATATACATATACATTCAAGCGGAATTTCGTCTACCAAGAGCAAGGTGTTGTGCTCGCTAGATCCGCGACTATACATAGCAGGACCGTCGTTGGTAAGGACACCACTATCGGAGAAGGGGCGGTCATAACCAACAGCGTCATCGGCCGAAGGTGCAAGATCGGCAACAATGTTGCCCTTGACGGCGCGTATATATGGGATGATGTGGTTGTGGGCGAAGGAACGGGGATACGCCATGCTATTGTGGCCGATGGTTCAGTCATCGGAGATAAGTGCCGAATCGAGCCTGGTGCGTTGATATCATATAACGTCAAGATATCGAGTGGAATTTCTATACCCGAGAGTAAGAGCATTACCACATTTCAACGAGATCCTGACCGGAAGGTACCGAATGACGCGAAGCTTGTCGGTAAAGATGGTGAAGGGTTCGAATTTGTTTATGAAGAAGATGAGGATGAGGAAGAGATTGATTTCATCCCTGGCTTAAGTGAGTTTACTCTCCTGTACATGATCAGTTCATATCCGACTAACCCTGCTCTACAGTGTACAATATGGCTGAGCTTTCGCTGTCCGATGCATCGATATCGACTCTCACGTCAGATAAAACCGAGGATGGCGACTTTGGCTTCCGCTCAAGATCGGACAGTGTCAGCACAACGACATCTGACGATGAGGGACGGGACCAGTTCCATCACGACGCCGTCTCTAGCGTCTTCGATGGACTTAAAGAAGGTCTTAGCGCTGAGGTGGTGCAGCTCGAGCTCGTTGGTCTACGCATGAGCGCCAACGCATCTGAACACCAAGTCCGTCGTGCCGTAGTCATGGCGTTTATGAAATATATCCAGCACGTCACGGAGGCAGGCACCGTCGGCCTAGCTGATTCTGTTCGAGAACTGTTCAAAAAGTACAAGGACACAATCATGCGAATCGTCTTTGATCATGACACCGACGACAAGCCTGACCAGGTAGACTTGCTACTGCTATTCCAGAAGGATCTCACGGAGCGGAACAGGGGAGGTAACATCTTGCTTTTCACAGCGAAGGAGCTTTATGACTTGGAGATAGTAGATGCTGAAGCCTTCTCGCAGTGGTGGGAAGATGAGAGGTCAACGGCCACCCCTGCGATGGAGAGCGTCCGGACACAGACGAAGCCGTTTATAGACTGGCTTGAAGCTGAATCTGAAGACGACGATGATGATAACGATGATGATGATGATGATGAAAGCGAGTCGTGATCCTCCGTCTACCAACTCTAACATGAACTAGGCAGCTCTATAACTATCAATCAGACCATCCCATCTACTTCTTCCGTGAACTGTTGTATTCTCTGAAACAAGAGTAAACCTGATGCGGCTCTGCGGCTCGTCGTAGTTAACTAAGAAACCGAAAAAACTTTTATTTCAACCTCAGAATCTCAAAGACTGCAGCCTGGCGGGAAACGAGCATCAGGTTGTGTCATCCTCCCAGCTAAGGACAAGGATACGGTTTCAGGCCTCCACAGCTTTCATCCCGCCCAACAAAAAAATAAAGGCCTGGAAAGTGATTTCATATCGTTCGCGGTGGCCTGGCTCCAGTCAGCCGTATATATACATGGTAATAATAGCCTTGTTCTTGCTGGTACGTACCCCAGCTGCCGCTCTAACAAACTAGTTAACCTTCCACCAGCCATCCACATCCACCACGAGATCTCCGTCACCCGCGCCAGTCATCCAGTCAGCCTGTCGGTCAGTCACCATTTTCACTTCTTCTTTCTCCGCCGCCAGCCTGCTCGCCGGTTGCTCCTCTTTCGCTCGTCTGCTTGCTGCTGCCTGATATCAGGCGTGCGATAGTGAACATCTCAGGGGCTCGGTTTAGTTACTCACTCGTCTAAAATAAAAGGCATCATCCTTCGCCTCCCCCACTAGTTAGTTAGCTAGCTCTCTGTTGCGATACGAAGGGTGGTGACGTTGGTAGCAAATATTTATCAGTTCCCTTCGTCGCTACCAGGTGAGCTTCACTTTTCCCCTGCAAGCGACAACTGAGTTGATAGCTGAGAAAGGCGATACTTTAACAGGACCAAATTAACCGCCCGGCTATATACCGAGATCGATCCTCTGGAGCTGTGCCTTGATAGCTTTTCCGCTGGGACGGTTGCTGTTACACTCAAGTCCTAGTGAAGTCGACTCCTGCTAGGCTGTGAAGTGAAGGGAACATCTTCAACTATGGACTCAGACGATGACTTCATGACGGATGGATCGAGCGGACAGGAGTTCCTTGACACACAAGGCAGCGACAACGAGAGCTTAGGCGGCGGTAAGTCGGCCGGCCCATCAGGCTTATTACCTGCATAGCTATCTTGGGTGTTTCATGGTATTGGTCGGATCGGATCTAACTGGACTAACTATAGACTTCGAAGAAGACCTCGGAGGTTCCTTCAACTACGAGAAAGACATCAAGCCTGTACGGCAGCCGTACGAGACCGATTCCACCGCCCTCAGCCCAAACGATATCACGCGGGAACAGAATGTGCAGATTAATGAAGTCTCCTCTATACTCGGCTTACCTGCGGAAAGCGCTGCTATCCTGCTTCGGTTCAGCAGATGGAATAGAGAGAAGCTGATAGAGTCATACATGGACCATCCCGAGAAGACGCTTGAAGACGCAGGTCTTGGGCCGACTTTCTCGTCGAACCCAAAGACTGAAGTTATGCATGGTTTCATGTGTGATATCTGCTGCGAAGACGGGCCGGATCTTCAGACATATGCAATGCGCTGCGGACATAGGTTCTGCGTGGACTGCTATAGCCACTACCTGGGGCAGAAGATCAAAGAAGAAGGCGAGGCGGCGAGAATAGAATGCCCTCAGGATCAGTGCCATCGGATTATCGATTCGAAGTCACTCGATTTACTTGTCGGCGAGGATGTGAGAGATCGGTAAGACACCCTGTGGTAAACGTTTGACCCTAGACCTCATTATTGACAATACCAACCGCTACTTCCTTCTAGGTACCGAACTCTTCTGATACGTACATATGTCGATGACATGCCAAACTTGAAATGGTGCCCGGCTCCTAACTGCGAATTCGCCGTTCGATGTGGTGTCAAGGAGCGAGATCTGGATCGTGTCGTCCCAACGGTACACTGTGCTTGCTCGTTCGCTTTCTGTTTTGGATGTGACGTTGGCAACCACCAGCCATGCCCCTGTGCATTAGTCAAAAAATGGGTTAAAAAGTGCAAGGATGATTCGGAAACGGCAAACTGGATCTCAGCCAACACTAAAGAATGCCCCAAATGTCATTCTACGATCGAAAAGAACGGAGGCTGCAACCACATGACATGTAGAAAATGCAAGCATGAATTCTGCTGGATGTGTCTCGGCCCCTGGTCCGAACATGGAACTAGCTGGTACAACTGCAACAGATTTGAAGAAAAGGGTTCCTCTGACGCACGAGATACACAGACCCGCTCTCGACAATCCCTTGAGCGGTATCTTCACTACTACAACCGCTTTGCTAACCATGAACAATCAGCCAAGCTTGACCGAGACCTGTTCCTAAAGACAGAGAAGATGATGGTAAACCTCCAGTCTCAGTCTGGCCTGTCTTGGATCGAAGTACAGTTTCTTGACACCGCGTCACGTACACTTCAGGAGTGTCGACAGACGCTTAAATGGACATATGCCTTTGCCTTCTACCTTGCGCGCAACAACTTGACTGAAATCTTTGAGGATAATCAGCGGGACCTTGAGATGGCCGTCGAGAACCTAAGCGAAATGTTCGAGAAGCCCATCTCCGAACTAGCAGGGTTGAAAGTTGATATTCTTGACAAGACCTCCTATTGCAATAAGCGACGAGTTATCCTTCTTTCCGATACAGCCGAAAATCTTAAAACTGGTATGTTTGCCTCCACCTTTACGATACCTCCAGCGATTCTGACCCCTTAATGCTATTCCAGGTGAATGGTCTTTCATTGTAGATCTGAAATAATTAAAGAAAACACCCCCCTGGTCGCTGGCACGCCCATGCTCCTGAACTCCCTATCTCCTTATACCCGGCATACGCTTGACCTTATTTTTAACTCATACGCTATGCCTAGCCATTCTTTACGACTATTTGACCTTTCCTAGCGGCTTGCATTTCTCCTCTCCCGTTGTTTACTTTTCCATTCTACATTGTTCTTGAAAAAAAGATCCATTGTTCATGAATCACTTTCCTTACGAGGATGGTAAAATCCATTATTATGACCACTTGCATTGCCATCTTCCCGAGCAAACTATTTAACTCAATATTATAACCCAATTTAGCTATCGATATCTGCACCCTAGTTGGGCTATACATACAGCATGTCCCTGTCATTTGAACCTTGTGTGATTCCATCCCAAGTCTATCCATCAATTTCATGACCCTTGAGGAAAATAGAACCGGAATAGATCCTGCTATTTTCTGTCAGCTATTATACTGTTATTAATTAGAAAGCTCTTGCAACCGCTGTCATCCTTCAAAATAATAACCCTTATCAATTGCCCGGCTCTTGCCCATTTCGTCAATTAGCCGAGGTAAACTAGCTGGAACGTTATTTCTCACGTGACAATTCCTTATCAGATCAAAAATATCAAAAAAAAGAAAAAAAAAAAAAAAAAAAAAAAAAAAAAAAAAAAAACCACCTCGAGCCAAAAAACCGAAAGAAATGGAGAAAAAGAAAAGAAAGCGGAAAAAGTTGGGGATGAGCGAGTCAACTTGTGTCGGTCCACGTTGAAAATGGATCTGGGATTGAGCCAAGTCGAGCCAGGATGAGAGGCAATGCACGAGATTGTCCGCTGGGACACCCTATATGAAACGTGGAAGAACGGCCAGGAGCAAGGAGAGAGCTTCGCTATCCTTGCAAAGCACAGAAGCCAGGAGGCGGAAAAAAAAAAAAAAAAAAAGAGCACGGAACTTTCTTATCAGATTTTCACAGCACTCCACACGCACACGGAGCAGGAGAGAAATTCGGCTGGGAGGGAAGGGCGTCAACGCAGCCAGCTGAGGAGCACAAGAAGGGCGGAGCCGCGTATGGAACGGACGGACACTTTTGTCCCATGCGATACCAAATCATGGGCCTGGAGGCCCCGTTGGTACCGCGCGTGCGCTCCTCCTGCATCTCTGTATCTCGGCCGTGTTTCCGGGGGAGGATCTGATAACTAATTGATTTTTGGTGGCTTCCGGCACACCCGTTGCGCGCTCAGTACGTAAACTTGCTGGGATACCAACCGGGGGGTCTGCTCTCTGGAAGAGGCTTGCCAACGCTCTGCAGGATGGGGATAGCTGGCTCGTTAAATCCGTTGTCCGAGGTAGATAGCCGGAGCTTTCGCTCGAGCGCGCTCACTTCGGATCCGGTACTAAATAGGGCGGCTGCGCAGGTTGACATATTGTCTTTACTCGAAGCGACAGCTGTAGAGGGGCCTGCTGAGACGGGGAATGCGCTAGAGGACTTCGTATCCGGTCATCGTAGAGAGAGTCTTGGTTGTTGCTGTCGACTAAAGGCCAGCCAGCGCTCTCTATCCATGTAGTTAATAAATAGAGCGGAGGGTCCGCCTAGTCGATCGGAGAAAAAGAAAACTGTCAAAAAAATTTGGGCTGAAAAAGAATATCTTCCTTTAGCGACGCCTGCTCTGGTTCTCTTCTTCACTTATTCAGACCATCGTCTCATCTGATACCTTTGCTCCAAGCGCTGCCTTGCTGGCTGTTCGGTTGTTGTTGCTTGTTGGTGTTAACTCGGTGGTAGTCTTGTTGTACCTTTGTCTTAGCAGGAAAACTCTCTCCGTCACCACTCCGTTTTTTGCATCCTCCCGACTTCCCAGCCCTCAATCCTCGACTTGACTCCAGCAATCTGACGGACAGTCCGGTTGAAGAATCCCTCGTCGTCGGTCTAAGGATTCACGAATCTTCGGAATCCAGTCACCGTGAAGTTCACGGTTGAATCAGGCGGCTCCGGCTGCATCCACGAGCCTTTCATGGCTTCTCCAGAGCACCATCCTGTTGCGGCTGAAGAATTTGAGTATGTCTTGACTCTCAGGCAGTGCTGAAGTATCGCATTCAGCAGTATATTGAGCCTTGTATCCTCCTTGTCCTGGTGGCGGCAGTGAGGAGAGGGACTGAGTTTTTTGCTGACCGTTGGAATCTTAATGTATAGCTATGAGGCGCTCCCAGAGAACTACACCCTCGGCCATAATATGCTGGCAGGCGCCTTTGCTGGCATTGCAGTACGTCTTTTACTGCCTACCACATTGATATAGAGGAGGCTATATACTAGTGCTAACTTGGACCACTTATACAGGAGCATTCAGTCATGTATCCGGTAGACTTGCTGAAGGTATGTCTTTCTAGCCGGAGGAATTGATATTGGTCATTAATTTGCTTTACTTGGACATAAAATACTGATTGAGCATGTTCTTGAACTGTTTAGACTCGAATGCAAGTCCTAAATCCCGGCGCTGGCGGACTTTACACTGGTCTCACCCACGCGGTATCAACCATTTCGCGTATCGAGGGCTGGAGGGCACTATGGAAGGGAGTGTCTAGCGTTATTGTGGGAGCTGGTATGATAATTCCAGGGCTTCATCTTGCTATCAGTCGTTCGAAGTGCGACTCCAGCCATATTTGCGAACGAGAAGCTGATATAAAATTGCGCACAGGTCCCGCCCATGCCGTATATTTTGGCACATATGAAGTTGTGAAAGAGCTTGCTGGCGGAAATGTCGGCTCAGGCCACCACCCGCTTGCTGCAGGTCGGTCATTTCTTCTCACTATAGGACCACTAGAAGAAGTATTAACTTGGGTATTTCTAGCTCTGAGTGGTGCTGCCGCAACTATCACAAGCGATGCGCTTATGAACCCATTCGATGGTATGTAACAATACAAATGCGCCAAAAGTCCCAAGCTTGTCAGCTAATTTTTCTCTACAGTTATCAAGCAGCGCATGCAAGTTCACGGATCGACTCATAGAACCCTTGTTCAATGCGCCAGAACAGTTTATCGAACCGAGGGCCTTCGCGCCTTTTATGTCTCCTACCCAACTACCTTGTGCATGACTATTCCGTTCACGGCCGCCCAATTCATGGCATACGAATCGACGTCTAAGATAATGAACCCGACAAAACGATATGATCCATTCACCCATTGCATCGCCGGTGGCCTGGCGGGCGCTGTTGCTGCCGCAGTTACGACTCCTCTAGATGTTATCAAGACTGTCCTACAAACAAGAGGTACAGCGCAAGATCCCAAGGCAAGAACCGCTAAGGGTTTGTTCAACGCTGCAAAACTCATAAAGAATCAGTATGGCTGGGCCGGATTCCTCCGTGGAATGCGCCCAAGAATAATTGCCACAATGCCTAGTACTGCTATTTGCTGGTATGTTTACACTAGTTCTCCCTCCCCTTGGTCTTGTTCTGCTACTCTACACATTGATAGATGGGGATACTAATCTTCTATTACAGGACTTCTTACGAAATGGCCAAAGCATACTTCAAGCGGATAACTTCTGAAGAATCCCACTGATAGGCTTGCTGAGCACAATGAACTTCACCCATAATAACGCCCCTCACTGCGGTTGCAGTGATCGAACATATCAACTCCCATTTATCTTTTTACCTTTAATTTCGTTTTTTTTTTTTTTTTTTTTTTTTTTTTTTTGTCTTTTCACGCTGTCATCGTCGGCACGATCTACAGAAGGACGGAAAGGGTGGGATCCTAAAAAGTTTACCATGGGATGGTTTCTCTTCTCCAGATTAGACTTGTGTTGCTAGGTATCTGTTTAATGTTCCTTTTGTGTCTTCTGTTATATTAGTGTCGATGGCGTTGTTTGTCGTCTTTATCAAAAGGGCATGGGATATCTCCCGCGATTGTCAGTTCATCTTTATAGGAAACTTTGGCAAAGACCTGTATCTTCGGAAGGGATATTTTTATCTTGATCGTTTTAGCACCACTCTCCTGACTTGGATGTTTATTTCGATATTGGTTCCCAGTTATTATCATGATCCTACCATTACACAGTGCTGCCCTAAAGATGGCGTATAAAGCTTGGATCGGAATAATGTTCTTTTTTTATATATGTAATGCTATTGAAGGCTTAGCATGCTTCTTCTTTAATCTATCATAGGATTCCCTGAGCCACATTTGAAACCCGATGGCTCCCAGAAGCTGGTTTATCTCGGATACTTGCATTGTATGACAACTCATGCATCACGCAGCAGCCTCAATATTTTCAAAGTTAAAGCTGGGTTGTCCAGGGACTGCGCTCTGTGCAACAGGGGACAACTCTTCTTTCCTAACCCCTTCGAAATTGGTTCCTGCGTTTCCACCCTCCTCAACAGCAATGATCTCAACCTCCTTGGCTCCCGTAACCTTCTTCAAGTTCCCGGTAATGTCATGGAGAACTTGTACCTCATCAAAGGGCATTTCTCGGCTGAAAACATCCTCCGGCTTCTCATTGCCTTGGATCAAACGTTTCTTCAAAGATTGAACATAGGGCATTGCTTTCTTCATCTCACCCAACTTGCCAACTTTGGCGTTGAGCCCCTTATCGTCGATGGTTAAGCTGACAGCGTCAAAGGCTTCACGGACAAGTTCAATGTATTTATCTTGCCATGCTGGGAACTTCTTGGAGACAAAAATTGTAATCTTCTTAGGGTTTCGGGGGTCAAATTTGACGTTCTTGCCCTTCGAGATTCTCTTAATGAAAGCTGCTTCCGAAGAAGTAATGTTCGAGGTTGTGGAACGGATATAGACAAGGGCTGCTGACAGGCCAGGGACAGGCTCGGGAACGTCGGCAAAGCGAGCATTTTGGATAGAGTCCGTCTATTGTTGCGTTAGTCAAATTGCTTAAGTGGTCAAATGCTAGTAAATACTGGTCAAATACCTTTTTAAGAACATCAAGCCACATATGTTCCGCCCAATGAGGTGCAATTGGGCTTATCAAGAGCGCTTGCAGCTCGACGTATCTAAGAATCAGGTCACGGTGCATGCCAATACCGGAAGCGGTGGCCACCTCACGGTAGAAATCCTTTGCACTCGTGAAATCGTAAAGGGCAGACTTCAAAGCTAGTTTGAAGTTGGTGCTATGCAGATGTGTTAGCATTTTCAAGTTGGCAATAGGTGTTTCGAACTTGAACTTACTCGGCATAGTGCTTCCTTGCCTCTCTTGCAAGTGCGTTCATTTCATTATCAAATACCTTGTCCAAGAATGCATCTGTAGGTCCAGTGCGGAGAGACTTGTCTGCAACGGTTTCTTCAATCCACTCTTTAAGAGTGTACATGCGGAGGATATTGCTGTTGGCCACAGTTTCATCAAAGTTTGCATCTTCAATGGCATCACCAGCATCTGCGAAAGCGATACGGGTGGCATCTGCACCGTACTTATCAACTGCATCCCTAAGGGTTAAGAAGTTGCCAGTACTCTTGCTCATCTTCTCTCCGTTGAGAAGAAGATGTCCGTTGGCTCGTACACCTCGAGGCCAGTACTCTCGCGGGAATAGGGCAATGTGGATGTAGAGGAAGAATGTAAGATGATTTTGGATGAGATCCTTTCCTGAAATTCGAACGTCAAGTGGGTACCAGTATTCAAATTCTCGCCTTAGAGTCAAAAGAGATTCCTTGCTGATTCCACTCTTCTGGACTAGATCATCGTCAAGTTCACGTCTGCCGAAGATATAATCCCAAATGTCATTGGTGATTTGCTCGGGCTTGATGCCAAGCTTGCCAGGTTCCTTTCCATATCGGTCTGCGTGGAGAAGGTGAGAGATGGTGTAATAGCACTGATATATGGTACTGTCACTCAAACTCTCAACAAGGAACTGGGGGTCCCAGGGCAGTTTGGATCCCAAACCGTAAGTTCTAGCACAAGCCCAGCGGTTGAGCCAGTCAAGATTCTTTTCGAAGCCGTGTCGTGTTTCTTCGGAGTAGGTGTTCAAATCATCCGTCACATACTTGAGCGTGGTGCTCTGCCATTCAGGGTCATTTTCACCATAATTGAGGAACCATTGGCCAAGGTATGCAACAACACAGTCATCACCACTTCTACTTGTGACTTTGCCCATAGGGTCAGCGAATAGGAAGGCATCACCGCTCTTAATGAGAGAATTGCGAACTTTCTCCTTAGCGGTTTGAACTGGCTCTCCCTTGAATTCACCAACAAGCATTTTGCCTTTGTAGAAGCCCTCAGTATATGCTAGATCCTTGGCTTGAGCAAGCTGGACGGTGTCTTTTGGTGAGTTTATCTTCAGCTGCTTCACTAGGGCTGGAGCTGTGAGATTGCCATAAGTTGGCGTTTCGATAAGTGGGTGGATTTCAAGCTCCGCCCACTCCTTTTGAATGCCGTAGTAGTCAGCTTTCTTTGCGAGGTCAGAAATGGTTGCAAAGTCATCAGGACTGTCAGATGGCACACAGCTAACAACACCAGTTCCCTTGCTAGCGGACACAGTCTCCATGGGAAGAATTCTAACACCCTCTTTGTGAAATGAAAGTGGAGCATCGACAAGAGTGCCAATGAGTGCAGAACCAGGGGCCTCAACAACTGGAGGAAGTTCATCCTGGGACTTGGGAAGGTTGTTAACATCGAAAAAGATACCCTGGAACGCCATGTTCCAAGCTGCTCTCTTCGTAACAACGTAGTATTCCTTCTCCTTAACTTTAAAAAGGCCATATGATATGGTAGGGCCCACAAAACAGCAAGTCTGTCCATACATGGTCTCCGGCCGCAATGTTGCAGGGACAAAGTAAACATTGGCATCCTCTTCAATTTTTCCCTGGACGATTTCCTTTGCCTTTGGAGACCACTCCTTGACCTTGAGTTTCATTGCAGTATATTCCTGGGGTCCAACACCCTCTCCATCAAGTCTGTCATGGTCCATGCAAGGTTGTCCATCCTTTGGCGAATAGATTGTGTACCGACTCCCGTAGAGAATCTTGCCCATTTCATGCAAACGGATCATCTGCCAGCGTACAAAGGAATCAAAGTAGGGATTGGCATCAGTTGTTACCATCTGCCTTCTCCAGTCTACTCTTGCGCCCATACTGTCAAGATCTCTAATCCAGAGGGGTGGGAAGTGCTGAAGCCAATGCTCTGGATCTGCAAATTTGTGAACTTCCTCAAGAGGTATGCCAAGAGCCATCATGATTTGGAATTGGTATTTCAGCTTAACTGCTTTGCTAGCGGCCTTGCTCTTCTTACCAGAGAACTTTGACAGGTCCTCTTTAGCAATCTCTTGAGTTGGAGCAGGTATAGCATCAGCTTCCTCCTCCTCCTTATAATTCTCGAAATTTTTGCCGAATTTTTTTATGTCGTCCACCAGCTTGTCCGCGCACGCGCGAATAGGCATACCAGTACAATGGAATCCAAGGGGAAACAAAGCCCGTTTTCCTTCCAATCGTGCAACTCCGGTCATAAATTCAATCTTGCTCGCCGTGAAGCTGTGTCCGGCATGGGGGGTTCCGTTCATATAGGGGAAAGCCATGGTTCCAAAGAACTTTGGGTACTTCTCGTGTAGCTCGGCCGATGTCATGCTTTGCGCGGGGATTTCTGAGAGAGATGGAGCATCCACCTCGAAGACCTTTTTCTCCTTCCATACTGCCTGATATTTCTTCTCCAGAGCAATGAGTGTATCTCTTTTCTCTGTCTATAATACTGATCAATACCATAGTCAAGCATTGGATGAAGCGGGGGATTGCAGGGGTCTAGGAGGACTCACATTCTCGAGTTTCAAAGTATTTTTGGAGCTGTCAAGCGCGACAGCCGCAGCCGCAGAGACAGAGGCGGCCATGCTGGCGAAGATATAGAGATACCTTCAATTTTAGCTTCTCAATCTTGGACTTCTTCTCTTCTATCGAAATTTACACGATGATTATACGAGGGGGTTTTCTTATCAAAATGATGACTCAGGAACCAATCTGGGAGTCACGTGATGCCATTCCATATCGGTGTCGGCGTTTATTTCTTCCGGAGATCCAAAATTCTCGACGGGACGGGAGCCCGTTGATGTCGAAGCTCGAATAATTGAACGGTATCAAAGCAAAGTGAGGCAGGAAGCCAGCGTTGTTTTCGTTCACCTTCTTGTTGCTTATTATTCGTTTGAGAATATACGCTAATTGCTGTTGTGGGAAAATCCCCGATTCAATCCGTCACAATGGTTTCAATTCTTCGGAGGATGAGGGCCTTGAAAGCTGTAGGTCCCTTTTTTTCAACTCTTGACATTCAAGTTTTAAATTATATGCTGACTTTGATGCTATCCTTCTAGAGGGTATGTTGATCTTTCTTAGTTGATACGAGACGAATTGAGACGAATTCCTAGCGGTATAATTCCGATTGAAGCTAATCTCTAACTGTTATGACGGATAGCTTCTTCATATCAGAGTCGGTCTTGGAGCTGCAGTTTTACCCGCTCAGTCGGCCAATGGAACTTCGACCATACCCCAAGTCACTCGCCTCCATCTTACATATTACAAGAACATGCATGAGGGCCATCACGGAGCCCGGAGATTCTGGCGCTTATGTCTGCCTCGATTAAAATATTACAACCCTGGCG
The DNA here is from genome assembly GCA_000151175.1 of Trichophyton equinum CBS 127.97. Taxonomy (NCBI): domain Eukaryota; kingdom Fungi; phylum Ascomycota; class Eurotiomycetes; order Onygenales; family Arthrodermataceae; genus Trichophyton; species Trichophyton equinum. Next base: position 113,465 of record DS995779.1, on the reverse strand, counting down.
TGGGGATGACCGTTAAACAACTAGATGACGAAGCTGGACCTGCAATATTATCTATATACTCGGCCAAACCTGCTGATGGATCGGCTGCGACAACAACGGGGACTCTCGATAGCTATGCTCCGCCCCCGACAGAGTCGGAGATAGTCAAGGCCATTGATGTGAAAGGCAAGGATGTTGAACAAATATGGGCAGCCTTTAAAGCAGCTACCAAGGCTGAGAATGTGCCGGTAGCAGAAGAAGATAAGAAAGAGATGGAATTACAAGAGCAATTGAATGCCCAGAGTGAAATCGATCGACAGCGAGTGGCCATGGTCCGCAAAGCAAAGAAGGACCAGGAAGCTATGCTGGAGGCTGCAAAGGCAGCAGTTGCCAAACAGAGGGAGGAATAATGATTTACATGAGTCCCGATTTTCCTTCTTTTTCCCTTTTTATCCTGTAATTTACCTATTGACTTACTCCTTTTCAATGTTTATTCACTTAAGCACCCTGGAAAACAGGAGACTGCTTAGTGTTAGCATGGGGGTGTCTATGCTTATAAGGAGTTAGTTGGGGTTTCCTTCTTGGTCTGTATATTAGAACTAGGCATATCGGATTGCCTTGATAGAAACGCATTACTCAGACACCGCGCCCACCAGTAATGTACAGTGTGTTTCCAGAGGAATTTGTATTAGGAAAATAAAAAACATTAAATCTTCAGAATAAGGGAAATGAAAGAAAACAAGTGTAGAACCCTAGCATCCAGCTGCAAGTTTGCCAAAGCGCAACTAAAAAAAGACAGAAAAACTCAATGCAATGTACAGTGCATATACCTGGCCCAAGGTATACGAGATGGAGAAAAGGACATGCATTAGGAACGGTGGCTGAACGGAGATGGGTAGATGCGTTTTGAGGTATAATGGCACCAAATATCAAAGGTAGGTATTCCCGATGCTGACTATTTCATTAATAAGTTCATGGCATGTGTGGTAAGTTAAGGTAGGAGGTACTTGTTAGGGTTATTAGGAGCGGTCAGGGGTATAATTGGTTTCACCTAGCATGGTTTCACCAGCGGGAACTACCGGGGTCGTGGGGGTAGCAGGAGCTAGGGTTTGGGACGACGGCGCAGCAGATGCTGCGGCCTGCTGTGCTGCTCTATTTGAACTTGCAGACTGTAACCTCTGATCTAAAGCCTTGAGTGCGAGTGCCCTCCGTCGTTCAGCTTCTTCCCTCTTCCCAGATCTAGGTGTTCCCCGGACGTTATTATTCAGCAAACTCGGAAGACCAGCTTCTCCACGCGCCAATACTTGCTCGTTCCCAGACGCGACGTCTTCTGCTGAGAATGGGGTGCAGATACGGACGGCCACTAGAATGGCAAATATTCGCTCAGCAACGAAGTTGATAGGTGGCTGTATGGCATCTGGGAAAAAACATGCAAAGGCAAAGGTATCACTGGCATCACCTTTGATTCCCCGGCCACTGGTGGATGTCCCCGAGAGACCAGGCTGGTATTTGAAGAACCGCAGGAATGTCCAGCTGATGAGCAGCCCAAGCCAACTGAGATGGAATGCAACGTCTGTTCCGAGAAAAAGTGCTCCGATAAAGTTGAGAAGGAGAAATATAGCCGGGAAATGCTTCACTCGTATCTTTACGAGGCCACGAAGAATGGTAACTGTATGCTCGGGGACTAGCTGCTTGAAGGCCACCAGGAATGAGGACTGCACAGCAATTCCACCACCGATTCCTTTCATGCTAAAAGAAGGCCGGGAAGTTAGCATATTGTAGAACACAGGAAGACTCGAAAGTCCCCAGAAAAGAACATACGCAATCTCAGGCTTGCCGCGAATCGCAGCCGTGGTCAGGTAGAGCAACACCATGGACAAATTGGAGGCCAAGGCGAGCACTAGAATGAATTTCCCAAACTCCCTCGAGCCCCAGGCCCGTTCCAAATATTTCCCTCCGTAAAACATTGTAGCTCCGTTAATCAACAGAGTGACAATATTCTGTTCCACAAAGGTTGCGCATACAAGTGTCCATGGGTAAAAGAGGATCTTCGACGGAACGGCGAGGAGGTATGGCACCGCAGAAAACGAGGACGATGATTCACCAATAACATAATGCTTGTATCGCGTCGCCGTATGCAAAATGAAGAGCACCGCTATGCTTGTGAGGATCGCGCGGGTGACGGGGGGGATGTTGATTCGAAGCATGGTGGTCATAGCAGGAGCCGGCCGTCTATAGAGCAGAGTAGCGCGGGTGTGATGGCCAGCTCGCGGCGTACGGCATGAGAATGGACAGCCTGATCACCTCGTCCCGTCGTATCCTCTCTCCCGCTCTTCTCGTCTTCTTCTTCTTCTTCTTCTTCTTCGTCGTCTTCGCTTGCCCGTCGGCTGCTCGTCTGCTGCTGTTCAGGCCGCGCATCGTCAAAAAAAAAAAAAAAAGGCATAAACACTTTTTTTTGGGGCGACCCTGATGTCAATCACGTGATGCATAAATCCGCCAGTGCCTAATCTGGACATTTCGACCTCGACCTTTTTCTTTTTCCTTCGACTTCAACCGCAATTTCACCTTCTTCGCCTTCTTCAACCTCGCCAAAACATCTTCACTCCCGCGCCTCGCCTCGCACGCCTGACCTCTACGCCCTCGACAGCTGCCTGCACGCCGTGACTCCTGGGGCAGAAGACGTCTCTGAGCTCCGTTGTCCCTGGCGCTTATCTAAGCAGGGGCATTAAGCCGCCACAGCTGCGCCAAGCCGCGCTCAAACTGCGAACTGCCGCTGTATTTCTCCATCTCGAACCTCCCAGCGCAGTCGCAGCGCATGATCATATTCTCCGACTCTTAAGACAACCCATCTCGCCTGTCCTGAGGCGCCTCCAAACCTGCAGCCTCTTTTCTTCCCGACGAGATCCCGAGTGTGCGCAAGTCGGCCAGACCAGCTGGTAGGGCCCGGAAGCTCCACACCCAAAGGAAAAACCACTGCGCAACCTTGAGGCCCAGCAAGCAGCTTCGTGATCAACCCTCCACAAATCAGCATTTGTGAATGGTTGAATCCTTGCCTCTCCGCGTTGGCATCGAAACTTGTCCCTATTTTACTTCCTGCTGCAAACATTTCCGTCTTTAGGATCAGCAAAAACCTTGCTTCCGCAACGCTTCTTCTGGCTGCCGCCCTTTTGACCGCGCCCACCACTCTTTCTTGTCCAGACAGACAAACAGCTCGACAAAGAAGTCCAGCCGACTTCACCAGCCCGAGCGACACCTTCCCCGGTTTCTTGTAGGGATTTTTGGAAGGACCTCCTCGACCTGACCATTCGGAGCATCCCGCTCTTTTTAGCGGCGGCAGTTTTTCGCATTCCCTGCTTGCATCTTCACTCACCCAATTCCGATTTTTTTCATTTATTTCAGCATTTTTTTGCGCCCCAAGCTTCTCCATTTTGTGATATGGTCAATATTCATAATTACCTGGAATATCTGAATATTGACCTCACCGTGGTATATGAAAGATCGCCATGGCAGGTGGCGCGCTTACTTCTCACCATGTAAATTATTTAATATGGAGGTCAGTACATCTTCCTTTTGGTTGCTTCACTTTTTTTTTGTCTCTTTCGTCGCGACGCTGTGTCCAACTCCGCGTGTAAAAAAAAATGACAAAACGATGGCAGTTTGCAGTGCTGACAGTCTTGATATTCGATAGATACTTGCAAGAATCAGGTTTGTTGAAACATAAAATTGACGTGTCAGTGGATGTCTGCGGCTAATCTAAACCCTCATTCTAGGCCATGGAGAAGCAGCTGTCATGCTCCAGCGGGCGTGGAATCCTAATCCACAAAACCTGCCATTTGCACCCTACATACAATCACACGCACTTGTATCATTAGTACAGAAGGGCCTTCAATATCATGACCTTGAACGATCGGTAGACCAGGTAAGTCTATCCCCAGTGTGGCACAGCTAGCGGTGGCGACCCTCGAGTACTCACATGTATACCAAGAATGGAAATATAATACCCGAAGTACCAACGCCTTTTTTTGGGCCACTTTTGGACAAAGCCAGTTCGTCTCAGACAGCAGATAAACAAAGCATAGCAAATGGGACGGTTGGCGAAGAAGCTTCCACTCCGCCGTCGCCAAAGACTTCTTCTCGCAAACCTGGACAAGAAGCTGCTGCCAACGGACACGCTCAAGGTGACCAAACTTCTAGCAAAGCTGGTGATGGAGGCGATCATGAAGATGGTGATACGGTAATGGCTTCTGATGCGCCTGTGGCAGCTGACAAGCAACAGCCCGAGGAAGCGCATTCTAAGATCCCGAAATCGCCGTCTCGACCATCATCGCCCGCAGCTGAACCGGTGGTAGATGCTGACGGAGACATCGGGATGTCCGCACCACCCACTCCTGTTTACACACTCACAAATGGGCAAAGCGTTGGAGTTCAGATTGCACCTCCAAAGGCCATCGATTTAACAACGGACACTATTCTGCTAGATATTGGTGCCAAAAACCATGTCATGAAAACAGCTTGGCGTCCCGGTGATTCGCTCTTGGTTGGAGCCAGTGCAGAGTCATATTGCGGGCTTTGGAAACTAACAGGACAACGCTCGTCGACTACACCGGGACATGAGGTACTGGCCAGCACAGCAAACGTCACCGCCATGGAGTGGGAGCCGACGGGCAAAACACTAGCTGTTGCGACATACTCCGATTTTGAGGGAACTGTTGTTCTTTACGGTCCACAAGGAAAGATGATAAAGACTTTGCCTTGCATGCCTGGCTTAATATCTGGGCTTAGATGGTCTCGAAACGGAGATCGTATTATCTTCACGGTATCCGATGGCAGCCAGTCTAAGCTGTTGCTGTGGGATAAGGAGATATCAACCACCGAGTACATCAACAGCCAGCTTATTGATGGTGCTATATATGAAGTTCTGTGGGTAGAAGATGAAGAGGTATATTCCTGTGGAGATGGAGCTGTGTACCAATTCCGCGTCACGAATGAGATTGAACTATCCGAGACCTTCCGTTGGGAGGAATACCCTCAGGAACCATGGACATTGATCAGGTCGACACAATGGAAGGAATCGAGCGTGGTTGCCACAGTATCGACATCTACTACGACGTCCAATATCTGGATACCTAGTCACGACATAAAGGTTGAATCTGCACATCATGGAATAATCACATCTCTAGAGTTCAGGCCACTACCGAAGCCTCTCTCCAGTCCTCAACCCCTAGCCAACGGAACTGGAAAGGACCCTGCACTGATTTTGGCTACTTCTTCCATGGACGAGACACTGAAGGTTTGGAGCATTGATTGCACTTCAAGGACTGCGAGTTGTGTCCATCGGCTCTTCCTCGGTTCATCATTACCAGCACTATCGTCCGCGTTCTCCCCGGATGGTTACGCAATCGCAGCAGCCAGTCAGGATAAGTTATTCATTTGGAATGCAGAACGGGGAGGAACACCGATGGCAAGCTGGCCTATTCCCAAAGATGGGACAAAGGATGAAACCATCTCGGATGAAGCTAATGGTACTGTTAATGGGATCCAATCGGCCCTTGACCGTCCGCTCTCATGGGATAGTGACGGAAAGAAGTTGGCTCTTGGTTTCGGAAACACGGTATGCACCAACTCTATCACTATTCCATATTTTACATTCTGCTAACGGCCAAGGTGCAGATTGCAATTATTAACCTTCAACGATAATGTCAACATTTTTCATTTTATACACAGGAACCCCCAGAACCTTAATATATACATTGATATCCGATTAACTCCGTTTTGCCCTCCCTCTCTTGTCCGTCGACCTCTAATAGACGAGAATTAATAATACAATGTTTGTATACAAAAAAGGAGGGGAAGAGAGAGAGAGAGAGAGAGAGAGAGATAGGGCTGAGAGAGGTGTTAGATAGCACTACCAGCACTAGCTCGTTGAGCGAGCCCGAAACCCGTCAGTTGCATCATTCCACCCTCGCATCCAGGCGCTTAGCCCGTCTATCAGGCCATCTCTCTGCTCTTGGAGCTTGTCCAGCTGCTCAAAGTACTTTGAGCTCTTTCCTCGCGGTTTAGCTGGCCTTTTTAACACTGGATCTAGATGGCTGTCGCTATCATTTTGGCTCTTCCAATTACTTAACCAGGAGTCGAGCCCAGAGACAGTGCCACGCATACACTCCAGCTCAATGGTAGTGTTGAACACCTCCTCCTGGCTGAAATTATCGTCAGCTTGAAATCGGGAGGAAGAAGACGGGAAGATAATAAGGGCAGACAAGAGAGTACTGATTTGGACATACAGCGACATCACTTCATCTTCTAGCTCTGAGATCCGGGCTGAGAACTCCTTGTACCTGACTTGGTACTGTTCGTGAATTTGACGCTGTTCGACTCTCCGCTGTCGAAAGTTCTCGTTCGCTTTTGTTAGACGGTCCAGCACCAACAAAAGCTCCCGGTCACATTGAAGAGCTTCTTCCCTCCTGTCTTCCGGATGCGTGGCTTCTTCGTGATGGTCTTCAGCAATGTCTCCCCGTGGATCCACCCTATCCGAGAATTCATACTGCGTGACGTGTCATCATACCTCCTCGTGGGCGCAGTCAACATCTTCTCCAGCGCCGAGCAAGAGTCGCGAAAGACAGTGGACTCGCCTCGCGAAAACACTGTCTCGGAAGGGAGCTGCGAGCTAAGATCTAGGAGGAGTCGCAGGTGCTCTCGTATCTCATCACCATTCAACTCCGACCCCTGTTCGATACACCCTGGTCCCTCCTCTACGCTGCCAGCCGTCGACAACATTAATACTGGCAAAAAGAGAAGGAGATCGAGAGAAGAGAGAATAAAAGCGTTGGCGTTAGATTACCCCCCCGTCTTGCATATGTAATTTTTCTTCTTTGCTTTATGCCTTTCTTGTTGATCTGTTCACTTCACTGCCCGGTGGGAGTTTGACTTTCAACCGTTTTCCTGTCGTGTAAAAAACCCAACAACCAATGAGATATAATCCAATAATATGTTTCTGATATGCACCCAGCGACGAGAAGCTCCAAGATCGGACAATGCCACCCCGTAGCTAAGTTCTGTACGAGGCAGGTTTCTCATTCGGTGAGTGGTCGCCGCCTGGATGTATTTATAGATCTGCGCTCCCTGTGAGGGCTGGTCCCGCTAGTCAGCGAGTTAAGTTAGTTAGTCAGTGACGAGCGAGCCCATAGTTTGGTTAACTAAGTTAGTCGCAGTTAGAATCGCCGGGCAGGGCTCATAATTTGGTCTTCTCAGGGTTCGCTGCTCTTCCCCCTCCAGCCCGCAACTCGCTCTCTTCTGCTATAGAACATCCTGCGTTGGAGTCGCCTGAAGCCACCAGAGACGCCGAAGGGATAGTTACTGGAAGAAGAACCACCTCGCTGCGCTTTTTCTTCGCCATGGCTCCACGGGTATGTGTACCTATATTTATGCCCTCCAAGCCCCACGGGATATTTAGTGACGCTATGGCTGAAGTAGCTGGGAGTGACTGTGTATCTACCGGGCAGTGGAACGAACAGACGATTAATCAGGACGCATAGGTTATTGCTCAACCGTCTCTCGACGCCGTGAAGGATGTCCTCGCGCAGTCAAGGGGTTCCCCGAACCCGCCGAACATGGTCCCGGTAACGGCGTCGATACCGGCCGACCTTCTGACTCCCACAGTCGCATACCTTAAAATCTCAGCAGAGTGAGTTTTGTCGGACAGTTTGTGGCCTTTGGCTGTACAATTGAGAGCTAACAGGGTCTTTCTTCAAGCTCGAAACGGTCGTTCCTTTATGAGAGCGCGGCGACGACGGAGACGATTGGCAGGTACAGCTTCGTTGGAGCGGGTACGTACTGAGATATTTCTACTGTGGGTTGAATATAGGGCTAATGCACGATGATTTCTAGATCCCAAGGATGTGCTTGTGTCTGGACCTGGACATGGACCGGAATGTGACCCCTTGCCGCTGCTCGAGAAGGAGATCTCACAGTGTCGTGTTGCGACTGTCCCTGGACTGAAGCTGCCACCACTTACCGGAGGAGCAATTGGATACGTTGGATACGACTGCGTGAGATATTTCGAGCCTAAGACTGCTCGCCCCATGAAGGATATACTATGCATACCCGAGTCGCTATTCATGTTGTTCGATACCATTGTTGCATTCGACCACTTCTTCCAGGTTATCAAGGTGATAACGTATCTCCGGGTACCAGAGGGAGACGCCGACATAGAAAAACTCTACCAGGAAGCCGAGTTGGTACTCCAGAAGATGATTCAAAAGCTTCTAGATCCCAAGGTGCCCATGCCTCCACAGCCCCCTATCAAGCCTGACCAGGTATATACATCGAACATTGGCCAGGCAGGATATGAAGGCCATGTCCACCGGCTAAAGGAGCACATCGGGAAAGGTGACATCTTCCAAACCGTGCCATCCCAACGGCTTGCGCGGCCTACCACTTTGCATCCATTTAACCTGTTCAGACACCTGAGATCTGTGAACCCTTCCCCGTACCTATTTTACATCGACTGCGCCGACTTCCAGATTGTGGGTGCCAGTCCCGAGCTCCTGGTCAAGAAGGAAGCAGACAGAATCATCACGCACCCCATTGCCGGCACTGTTCCAAGAGGTAAAACCCCCGAGGAGGACGAGAAACTTGCCGAAGAGCTTCGCAACAGTCTAAAGGACCGTGCCGAGCACGTCATGCTAGTCGACCTGGCCAGGAACGATGTCAACCGCGTCTGCGATCCAGCAACCACCCAGGTCGACCGGCTGATGGTTGTTGAGAAGTTCTCTCATGTCCAGCATCTGGTCTCCCAGGTCTCTGGCGTCCTGCGGCCAGAGAAGAGCAGATTCGATGCATTCCGATCTATTTTCCCTGCCGGTACGGTCAGTGGTGCGCCCAAGGTACGAGCCATGCAACTGATTGCTGAGCTGGAAGGTGAGAAGCGTGGTGTGTATGCCGGCGCTGTTGGGTATTTTGGATATAACCGCAGCAGCCTGGACGGAAAGGAGATCATCGACGGCGCCATGGACACCTGCATTGCGCTGCGGACGATGGTGCTCAAGGACAACGTTGCCTATCTCCAGGCCGGCGGAGGCATCGTCTTTGACTCTGATCCGTACGATGAGTATGTTGAGACCCTGAACAAGCTGGGCGCAAACATCCAGTGTATAAAGGGGGCCGAGGAGCTGTATCTCGCCCTGGAGAGGGAATCTGGTGGTAATAGTAACTAGATCTCATATATGCACTTTTTCTAACTATTTTATCTACTTATATCCTCTCATCCATCATCACCATCATCTTCATCCTCATCTTCATCCATCCACATCCATCTCCATCTTCATCCATCTACTCCTATGTCTATCTATAGCGGCGCTGTGGCTGGTCAGCTTAGTCATCACACCCCACTTCACTCACTCAGCCACTTTTCTTCTGCGTCCGCGACGTCAACATCTTAACTTCAACATTCACCGAAGTCGAGAATTTTTTCCCCGGCATCTTCATAAACGAATATCTTCTTCTCTTCTTCTTCTGCTTCTCCTTCTTCTTCCCCGTTTCTATAGTCTTTGCTGAAGCCGCCGAAAAGACATCCCCTCTTGCGTCCTTGTTGTCCGTCACCCAGCGGGTTCTGGCTTGGCACGTCCGCTCCAGCGGCCCGACTACGTAAGTTCAGTCAACTATTATTACTTTATCATCTGCTCCACGACCATCTACGCGAGCGGACATAATGCCCTGCACTGGCAGATAAAACCATCGTCTTTGTTCCTGTGCCGTGTGCATGGAAAGGATATCACTGCCTTGACACTCCCTTGCGAAATAAAAGAGCCTGCTCTGGACCGGTTTACTGAAGGCGCAAACTTCTCCGTTTACCTAGTTAGTTAGTTACCGTCTCCTTGCGCATCTCGCGAGCGCACCACCCGCACCGCGAAATACTCCCGCTGTCCTCTTCCCAGTGGCGCCCTCACGTTCAAAAAGGTCTCAAAAATACACGATAACACGGTTCCCCTCAATCCCGGTATATTCTCCATTTTCTAGTCGGCCGGTTCCCGAGTAGGACCGGACAGTTCGACGTCACTATGTCGAAGGTTGTGAGGAGTGTGAAGAATGTCACCAAAGGCTATTCAGCGGTACAGGTGAAGGTCCGGAATGGTATGAATTCTTTCTACCTGTCTGGCTGATATCCGGTGTCCATGTGAGTGCTGACAATTATTATATAGCCACGAGCAACGATCCTTGGGGCCCAACGGGCACAGAGATGGCTGAAATTGCCGCTTTGACATTCAACAGGTATGGCGATAGTTGCTAGGAGATTGTACCATGACA